>JAABOM020067627.1:0-39184 GCA_011800125.2 Solanum clarkiae | reverse complement strand
GGGTAGGTCGGAAGTATATTAGGGTCGTGGGAGACTTGTACTACTTAGACGAGCTCGAGACTTCCCTATGAATTGAGTTTTGGGTGTTGGTTTATGCAAGGGTTAACTTTAAATAAGCATAACTTTTAGCACACTTGGAACCGTACAACCCATGACATGTCAAATGAAAGCCCTTTGTGTTATCTCTCTAGAGCACTTAGTTTCACCTCATTATGAGGTCGGATGAAGATGTTATGACCATTTTCATGAGATCCTCCTATGCAGTGATGTCACATAAGCACTTAGATAGACAGTGAGGCTTTGGACGAGCCATGTGGCTTATCACTGACCATGTGGCTAGCCATGGGAGGTCTACAGTGCGGCAAGGTAAGCATGGGAGGAATTTTTTGACTAAGTGTGGTGCCACGGCTGTCCTCACAACCCGTGGTAAACTTCACGAGCCATGCGGCCTGTCGTAGAGCCTCCTGGCCACATCTGTCTCACGAAGTGTAACTCCACAGGCCACTTCATAGACCGTTTAGCACCACACGACCTGTGGATGGTAGGGTATGGAAATCCATCGTAATGTTGGTCTCTTCTTACATATGTAATATGTTCTATATAAGCATATTTTCCTTCAAGCATCATTCATACATGTCATATAGTTATTATGCTATCCATTGCTTATGATATTGCATTTTGCCTACATTGCCTATCTTTTGTTGCATTGCATCCTACATACTTAGTACATTCAAATGTACCAACACATACTCTATGCCTACATGATGTTACCATGTATGGAACGGAGCCCCAATTGATCATCCTCCTCCTCCACATGGCTAGTATGATTTCTCTCAAAGCAAGTTGGTGCATCCTCAAACTCGAGGACATACTTCTCTTGATTTATGCTATGTATTGACTCTTCTTATGTTGGAAATATATAACAATGAGGGTGATCCCGGAGATTGTCTTGGCCCCCGCTCCTATCTATGTATTAGAGGTGTTGTTGTAACCTTATGACATGTTAATGCTACACTATTGGCTTGTTATGTTTCTATGGTATCTAAGATGTCCCTTAGCCCCATATTTCCCTTTTTTCTATCTATTGTTGTTGTATGATCGCTTCCGCGACAAAGTATGTGTAATTACATGCTAAGAGACTTGTTTGGGGTCCCTTCAGGTTCCCCATTAACCGTGTCACGTTTAGGCCCTAGGCTTGGGTCGTGACATTTGATCCCAAATCTAAAATGCTAATACAGACTTTTGCATTTTAGCATGGGGATCAGTAACTAATGTAGGAGCATATATTGAAAGCTTGGTAAATTTGAGTACATACTCCCTTACTTGAGATTAATGAATTCAATCAACTTTGCCTCTCTAAGCTCAAGATGGAAGAAAC
Organism: Solanum clarkiae; assembly: GCA_011800125.2. Classification (NCBI taxonomy): domain Eukaryota; kingdom Viridiplantae; phylum Streptophyta; class Magnoliopsida; order Solanales; family Solanaceae; genus Solanum; species Solanum clarkiae. The sequence goes on along the minus strand of JAABOM020067627.1, from coordinate 37,806 downwards.
AATCCAGAAAAGCAAACTTGAATTCGCCCAAAGTAACTGTCATTATCTACTCTCTCATTCACCCATTGAGTGAACCACTCTTGGTCCACTCCTTTTAGTTGATAAGCAACTACCTCACCCTTCTCTTTTGAAGACACCCTAGAATAGCCAAAAGCTTAAAAATCTCATCAATAAACTCTTGGGAATCTTGATAACCTTTGTATCTATAGAATTCTGAAGGGTTCATCTGGACAAAGTCCCTCACCCTAAATAACTGGATTGGGCATATGAGAAGGTGGAGCTATAACCTGTCTAGCTTGATTAATCATAACCCAAGCCAACATGGAAAAATTAGTTTGAAACTTAGCATGAGTGTCACGACGAAAGCCAAGGGCCTAGATGTGACATAACGAATAGGGAACCCAAAGGAACCCCAAACAAGCCTCTAAACTTGTCATTACACATCATTGGTCCGGAAGCATATAAAAACATTAAAGAGAAAGAATAGAGGCAAAGGAACTATGGGAAAAAGCTTGCACAATACCATAGTTAAGAGACAAGATTCAACTCATATCATAGATACATAACATGTCCAAAAACCACCTTTACTACATAGATAAAAGTGAGGGCCAAGACAAAGCAATCAGGATCATCATCATAGTCAAATAGAACATAGAGAAGAGTTTCTCAATATATAACAAGACAGAGAGTAGACTAAGGTCCCCAAAGTGGAGGACTCACCAACTAGCTTGAGTAGCACCGAACAAGTCATGTGGAGGAAGATAATCAACTTGGTCTCTGATTACTACTTGGTGATATCATGTGGGAAAGAGTAAGAGTTAGTACCTTTGAATATACTAAGTATGTAGGATGCAATGCAACAATAGATAGGCATTATATTTAAAATATATAGTATTAAGAAATAGGCATAGTATAACAATATGACATGTATGATCAATGCTTCAGTAAAACATGCTATAGTAACTTATGCTCATATAAGATATCATATGTGTAGAAGTGACCAAGCTAGCTATTCAAGGTACAAACCCCATAGTGGTTGTGTGGTATTAACCCCTCACATGGTTGATAATACGCACACCTTATCAACACGATGGCGAAGTACAAACCCCTCACATGGTTGATGAGTACAAACCCCCAGCATGGTTACTTGGGATCTTATCCCCTAGGATGGGGTATGGTCTAATGCAATAATTTATATAGAATATATCATATACATAAGCTCATTTCATCATCATATAGTTATTTATATCATATAAATAAGCTCATTTCATCATCATATAGTTATTTATATCATATCTGATGCTTTGGACCTTCAACTCCTCAAGAAACCAGATTCGGATATTTTATCAAACACTTAGAATGTGTGTAATGTTAGTATAAAATCATGAAATATTAAGATGAAATCATGCAAGAAAATCCATTGTAAAACCACGAATCAACACCTTGCAACACCCTCAAGACATATACATCAAAACCCCTCATCAAATCTTCTATTAGATCCAAGATTTATAGCTCAAAACATAGCAAAACTGTCACAATTTACATAGCTTTAACATACTGTGTAGTGAATTTCATAATAATCAAGATCCATTTTTAAATCAATTTTAATCATGCAATTTGAATGAAAGGAGGCTTGGGTATCATGGGTTAAAAGGACCAATGAAAGAGACCTACATACCGTAGCTTAGAGATGAACTTGGTAAAAATTTGAGATGGAGACTTGAAGCTCAAAGAAGAAGCTTGAAGAAGAACCTTAGCTTAGGATGAGAGTTTAGGACTTGAATTTGGGAGTGAAAATATGACTAAGTATTTGAGTGAGTATAGGAGAATGTTTAGGATGATACGAGGGTGAAATATTTCTAAGTATATACAAAAACACGTTTGGGAACAATTAAGCCCAAGACCCAAAAGCCTTGGCCGAGATAGAAATCACTGGCAGCAAAATACACAGTTCCGCAATGCGGACTTACCATAGAGTCCAAATTTACACATGTCTGCGATAGCTATGCATCGCGACACTGTCGTGGATCGATTCTAGATAATAAAATTTATGAAAAATTGAATTGCTAATTATTTGCTATTAAATCAGGATTAGACCCTCACATCCCTAATTTTGACCCCCTAAACAAGAATATTAAGTCAGATTTTCGAAATAAAAAATGAATTTTGAGATTTATAGAATTCAAAATTCTGGGCATTCCGAGGCACATTTTCGGGCACTTTTAGGGTTATTTCAATATCTCACCCTTGGGAACATTCGTCCCCGACTGTGAAAGAGATGGAAAAGGAAAGAATGATCATAAACAAATCAGCCCCAACTAAAATGCAACATTATATTTAAAAAACCATTTTCAAAATCTCAACATGAGTATAAAATCATCATGGCTTGCCAACTCAAACATGAATGCATATAAATGACATAGGGGCTGAAAGATAAGAGTTGAATCACATAGGGGACTTAGAATTAATCCCTTAGGCTTAAGTGGAGTGGAAAAGATAAGGATACCGCTTTTGCATATTTGCTTTTGCATGTCCGCTTTGGCCTCCCATGTAGCACTTTCAATTTGTTGATTCCTCCAAAGGACCTTAACGGATGCCACCTCCTTGTTCCTTAATCTATTTACTTGCCTATCCAAAAGCTGAACCAAAACCTCCTCATAAGTCAAGTTATCCTCAACAACACCCACAATATCAATAGGCACAATAGCATTAGGATCACCAACACATTTTCTCAACATTGAGACATGGAACACTGGATGAACTGAATTGATTTCACTAGGAAACTTCAACTCATAAGCTACCTTTCCAACCCTTTTCAAACATCATAAGGACCAAAATATCTTGGACTCAACTTCCTTTTTTTACCAAAGCGGGCCACACCTTTCATTGGAGAAACCTTCAAGTAAACCCAATCACCCATTTTGAATTTGAGGTCTCTTCTTCTCACATTGGCATTAGATTTTTGACGACTTTGGTCCGTCTTTAAACTTTCCCTAATAATCCTAACCTTCTCAAGTGCATCCAGAACCGGATTCGGTCCCAATAAAGACACCTCTCCAATCTCAAACCAACCAACCGGTGATCTACAACACCTCCCATAAAGAGCCTCAAAAGGAGCCATAACAATGCTAGAGTGGTAGCTATTGTTGTAGGCAAACTCAATCAAAGGAATACGGTCATCCCAACTATCCCACAGCTCCAATATACAAGACCTTATCATATCCTCAAGTATTTGAATGGTTCTTTCGGCTTGGCTATCCGTTTGGGGATGAAAGGCCATACTAAGGTGAACTTTTGTACCAAGACCCCTTTGGAAAGACCTCAAAATGTGTGAAGTGAATTGTGAACTATGATCCGATATGATGGACAAAGGAATCCCATGCAACCTTACTAACTTATGGACATACAACCTTGTATACTCTACAGCACCATATGTGTTCTTAATCGGTAGAAAGTGAGCCAATTTTGTCATCCTATCAACCACCACCCAAATGGAATCAAAACCTTTTCAAGTATTAGGTAACTGAACCAAAAAATCCATATTAATCACCTCCACTTGCAAGTAGGAATCTCTATGTCTTGGGTAAGGCCACCCGGCCTTTGATGTTCGGCTTTGACTTGTTGACAACAATGGCAACTGGAAATGAATTTGGCAATGTCCCTCTTCTTGCCTCCCCACAATACACTTCTCTGAAGTCTTTATACATTTTTGTGGAACTAGGGTGGATAGAATAAGACGAATTATGGGCCTCATCACGGATTTTCTCCCTCAAACCATCAATGTAAGGAACACACAACCTACCTTGGTACCTAAGGGCACCATCTCCCCCTTAGGAGAAAGCCTATACTTTTCCCTCTTTCACGGCCTTCAATTCAAGCAAGGAGGAGTTAAGATCTTATTTTGCTATCACCTCATCAACCAATGAAGACTTCGACCAATCAACAACCACACCATCGTCACTAACCTCTTCCAACCTACCTCTAATCCAGCCAATCTATGCACCTCCCTAGCAATTTCCCTATCACCACTATCCACATGAGCTAGGCTACCCGTGGACACCCGACTCAAAGCATCCCCTGCCAGATTTTCCTTACCCGGATGATAATACACAGTCATGTCATAATCTTTGAGAAGTTCTAGCCACCTTTTTGGTCTCAAGTTGAGATCTTTTTTGGTGAAGACATATTGGAGGCTCTTATAATCAGTGAAGACATCAACATACACCCCATACAAGTAATGACACCAAATCTTTAGTGCAACACCACGATAGCCTATTCAAGATCATGGGTAGGGTAATTCCTCTTATGCACTTTGAGTTGCCTAGAAGAATAGGTGATGACCTTACCATTTTGAATTAGCACACAACCCAAGCCAACTCTAGATGCATCACAATACACAACAAAACCCTTAAGCCTATCCGGTAGTGACAATATAGGAGCGGACACAAGCCTATCTTTCAATGTTTGGAAACTCCTTTCACATTCATCGTACCACACAAATTTAGCCTTCTTTTGAGTCAATTTGGTCATAGGGGAAGCAATGGAGGAGAACCCATTCACAAATATTCTATAGTAACCCACAAGGCCAAAGAAGCTCCTAAAATATTCGACGGGGTCAATAGTCTAGGCCAATTTCTTGTCACAACGGTTTTCTAAGGATCCACTTTTATACCATCCCCCGACACAACATGACCTAAGAATGCAACCTCCTTCAACCAAAATTCACACTTGTAAGATTTGGCATACAATATCTCCTCCCTAAACCTTTGCAGCACAATCCTCAAATGACCCATATGCTCCTCCCTACTATGTGAGTAGATCAAAATATCATCAATGAAAACTACAACAAAGGAATCTAGGTAAGGTTTGAAGACCCTATTCATTAGGTCCAAGAAGATGGACGGTGCATTAGTCAACCCAAACGATATCACAACAAACTCATAATGTCCATATATACTCCGGAAGGCCATCTTAGAAATATCACACTCTGTCACCCTCAATTGATGATACCTGGACCGAAGATCAATTTTAGAGAAGAAGCTAGCCCCTTGCAATTGGTCAAATAAATCATCAATCATTGGAAGAGCATACCTATTCTTGATGGTGACCCTATTGAATTGTCAGTAACCAATGCACATTCTAAGTGATCCATCCTACTTTTTCATAAAAAACACCGGAGCACCCCAAGGTGATTGACTAGGTCTAATAAATCCTTTTTCCAACAAATATTTCAATTGTTCCTTCAACTCCTTCAACTCCACCGGGGCCATATGGTAAGGGGGAATGAAGATTGGTTGAGTATCTAGAAGGAGATCTATGCCAAAATCTATCTCCATTTCGGGAGGGACATTGGGAAGGTCATTTGGGAAGTCATCAAGAAACTCGTTTACAACGGGGACTGACTCAATGGAAGGGACTTTGGACTCCACATCCTTAACCCTCACAAGATGATATGAACATCCTCTAGAAATAAACTTATGGGATTTAATCTATGAAATGAATCTACCCTTAACCACCACATCTTGACTTTCCCACTCAAGGAAGGGTTCATTAAGAAGTTGAAACTTGACTCTATGGGTTCTGCAATCAATAGAAGCATACTAGGTATACAACCAATCCATCCCAAATATGACATCAAAATCAACCATGTCTAATTCAACAAGATCACAAGGCAACAACTTACGAAAAATGCAAATGGGACAACTCCTACAAACTTTCCTAGCAATAATAGAGGCACAATAGGAGTAGACACTTCATATGACTCATAAAACAACTCGGGGACAACATGGAACTTTATAGCAACAAAAGGGGTAACAAAGGAAAAAGTGGCACCCGGATCAATCAAAGCATAAACATAAAAGTCAAAGATTTTCAAAATATCGGTAACAACAACGGGGAACTCACCAACCCCTTGCCTTCCATGTAGAGTATAAAATTAATTGTGCCTTGGGGCACCACCTTAAGGACCACCTCTCCCTAATGGGACTGCATTAGCACCCTGGACCTTGCCACGATTTCTTGGGAAATCTACCTTCTTATGACCAAGTCCCCACATTCATAGCATGCATTAGAACTCTTCAAACATGGGCCTCCATGGTTCCTTCAACATTTTGTGCATACATCAATAGGAACCACCCCACCAACACGTTGAGGCCTAGGAAAGTCATTGGCAAACCCTTTCTTGGTAGCATGAGGAGGCCCTTCGCCTTGAAAAAATTTAGGACCCTTTTGGAATTTACCCTCAAATCCGGCCCTCTTACCTCTTGCCTCCTTCTATTCATCAGTTTGTCCTCCTCCATTTCCTAGGCATTCTTCACTTACCAATATGTAGACCCCCATCATGAACTTATTCATCCTAGATCTAGGATCGGCCACAAAATGAGGAGCATACTTTGAAAGTTTATTAAACTTGAGGGCATGCTCCCTCACACTCATAGCACCTTGTTTCAAGTTCATAAACACTACCAACTTTCCTTCCCTAAGCTCAAGAGGGAAAACTCGATTAAAGAAAGCCAATTTGAACTCCTCCCAAAGCATCACATTACTAACCCCGTTTTCACCCTTCCATTGTTCATACCATATTTGAGCTATCCCTTTGAGTTGGTATACCACCAACTCCGCCTTTTCATTCGGCCCAACACCCATGATATTCAAGATTTTGTAGAGTTCATCAATGAACTCTTGTGGATCTTCATCTACCTTTCACCTATAGAAAACTAGAGTATTCATTGTCATGAAGTCATTTAACTTAGCTCTTAGGGTAGTAGGATGAGGGGCTTGAGTCCCTTGATTTACTTGGTTGGCCACCACTTGGGCAAGCATAGTGAGAGCATCCCGGAGCTCACATTGGTAGGTTGCTCCTCGGGAGTTTGGGCCCTTCTTCCTCTAGTGTTTGACATGATCTAGCATAGAAAAGAGTAATCGTTAGGAGGGGGGAACTCACTTTAACTTTATAGCACGATGTAGAACATGAATAAGGGAAACATTTCCTAAAACGTCTCATAGGCTCCTACCAAATAGTCATGGCGCACTTCACAACCATGAATAGGAGTCTAATCGGCGTGGTGGGTTGGACACCGAGGATCTATCAACCTATTGCACTGATACAAAGATTACCATGATCCAAGCCTAGGGCCTAGACATAACACGGCGAATGGGGAACCCGAAAGAACCCCAAACAAGCCTCCTATCTTGTCATTACACATCATTGGTCGTGGAAGCATATAAAACATTAAAGAGTAAGAATAGGGACAAAGGGACTAAGGGAAAAAACTTGCACAATGACATAGTCAAGACACATGAGTCAACTCATATCATAGATACATAACATGTCAAATAACCACCTTTACTACATAGATAAATATGGGGGCCAAGACAAAGCAACTGGGCTCACCCTTATAGTCAAATAGAATATAGAGAAGAGTGTCTCAATGCAGACAAAGAAAGAGAGTAGACTAAGGTCCCTGAAGTGGAGGATTCACTAACTAGTTTGAGTAGCACGTAACTAGCCACGTGGAGGAGGATGATCAACTTGGCCTCTGGTTCCTACATGGTGATATCATGTAGGCCAGAGTAAACGTTAGTACGTTTGAATGTACCAAGTATGTAGGACGCAATGCAACAATAGATAGGCATCATAATGAAAATGCATAATATTAAGCAATAGGCATAGTATAACAATATGGCATGTATGATCAATGTTTAAGTAAAACATGCTTAAATAACTCATGCTCATATAGAATATCATATGTGTAGAAGAGACGAAGCTAGCTATTTAAGGTATAAACCCTTGATGGTTTTATGGTCTAATCCCCTCACATGGTTGATGATACTTACACCTTATCAACACGGTGGTGAAGTACAAACCCCTCACATGGTTGATGAGTACACACCCCAACATTGTTAGTCGGGCTCTTTTCCCCCTGAATCGGGTATGGTCTAATGCAAACTTTATATAGAGTATATCATATGCATAAGTTCATGTCATCATCATATAGTCATTAATATCACATCTCATACTTTGGACCTTCAACTCCTCAAGAAACCATATCTGGACATTTTATCAAACACTTAAAGGGTGTGTAATGTTAGTATAAAACCATGAAATATAGAAATGAAATCATGCAAGAAATCAATTGTAAAACAATCAGTCAACACCTTGCAACACCCTCAAGACATATACATCAAAATCCTTTATCATATCTAATATTAGATCCAAGATTTTATAGCTCAAAATAGAGCAAAACAACTATAACTTTATATAGCTTTAACATAGTATGCAGTGAAATTCATAATAATCAAGATCCATTTGTAAATCAACTTTAATCATGTAATTTGAGTAAAAGGAGGCTTGGGTATCATAGGTGAAAGGTACCAATAAAAGAAACCCATATACCTTAGTTTAGATATGAACTTGGTGAAGATTGGAGATGGAGACTTGAAGCTTGAAAAAGAACCTTAGCTTTGGATGAGGGTTTGGGACTTAAATTTGGGAGTGAAAATATGACTAACTATTTGAGTGAGTATAGGGGAATGTTTTAGGATGATATGACGGTGAAATATGGCTATCTATAGATAAAAATACGTTTGGGAACACTTAGGCCCAAGACCAAAAAGCCTTGGACTGAGATAGAAATCATTGGCAGCAAAATACACAAATCCTTGTCTGGTCCACGATGCAAACCTATCGTGAAGACCAAATTTACACATGTCCGCGATAATTGCGCATCGCGGCACTATCGCGGATCGATTCTGGAAAAAAAGATTTACAAAAAACAAAATTACTAATCGTTTGCTCCTAAATCAGGGTTAGACTCTTCTCCCCTCAATTTTGACCCCCTAAACAAGAATATGAAGACAGATTTTCGAAATAACAAATGAATTTTGAGAAATATGGAATTTAAAAATTTGGGCATTCTGAGGCACATTTTCAAGAACTTTTTGGGATTGTTTCAATGAGTAACTAGCTCTTCCAAAGGCTCTTGATGAGCCTTTGTAGGCTGAGGTGCTCTACTTGGAGGCATCATCGATAAAGGCAACAAAGAACATTCATTAGAGTTAGAAAAGCTTAGGATACATTCTATTACATGACATGAATCATGAAGAAGTGAAAATTTTCCTAAAACTCCGTGTAGCATCCTACTCATAGATATGGCGCATTTCATACCCATGAATATGACTCTGTTTGACGAGACATGTTAGACACTGAAGATCATTTCAAAACCCTATTGGTCTAATACGACATTTGTCATGATTGAAGCCTAGGGCCTTATCATAACACAATGAATGAGGAACCCAAAGGTACCTTACCCAAGCCCCTTAGCATACATCAGGCGTACAAGGTAATCATAAATAGAACATTATAAGAGGAAGCTGACTGAGACATAAGCATAACATAAGGGCCATACATGGCTTAAAACAAATGCATGTGTGAATCTGAATCAACACATAGGTCCCATAAATGCCTCTACTCATTATTATTGATGGGGGCTCAAAAGGCCCTATCTCACCCTCAAAATAAAGAAGGGATAGTCTCAAATACACAACCATAACATAAGGAATCAGATTGAATGATTTGCCTTTGAAGCATAAGGACTCACCAAATTTGGATCATCTAGAAGCTTGGATCTAACCAAGAGAGTAGACAAGAGGATCACCTACATTTACATTGTATTATAATATAGGCATAGATTATGAATAGTATATTTGAATGTACTAAGTATACGAGCATGCAATATAAAGTAAATATAGTGAGTGCTAACATGATAATGTTACATGAGAGCCATAGTGCATGAATAGAAACAAACACATGAAAGTAGACTTGTTTACATTACCATGAGTCCTTGCAAACCACATTGTATTCATAGGCTTAGTCATAATCCCGACATATTTCAACACATAGAAGTCATTTTTTGCTTCATTATTTAAAGAGAGGGTTATGCCCATCCTCATCATTGAAATGTGTAAAGGGAGGGTTGTATCCGTCCTCATAAATACATACAATAACTCATAACATTACTGTGTATAGGGAAGGTTGTATCTATCCTCATCTATACATTCAAAAAGTGTTAAGAGAGGTGCCCATCTGATATCACCCAAGTTACACCTTCTTTTTAGAGGATAAAGTGGTCACTATCAAGAAATAGAACCTAACAAAAGTTAGGGTCAAAACTACAGGGAATACGTAGACTCAACAGAATTCAATGATCGCAATTCGAGTAGTTAACCAACTTACTTCCCCAATGCGGGGGGGGGGGGGTTGCAATAATAAATGAAAAGTATAACTAAAGTAACTAACATAAGAGAGAAATAAATATGGAGAGAAACTACGGTATTGTTTTCACGAGCCAAGCTTAGGTCCTAGTCGTGACATGGTGAATGAGAAGTCTAGAGACAACCCAAACAAGCCTCTTAATTGTAACATGCACACATCCTTAGTTGCGGAAGTAAAAATAAGCATAAACAAGAATCAAGTATAAAAAGGGAGGTGATACTAAAGGAAATCCTTCATAAACATAGAACCATAAGACAAGTCAAGCTTGAAAGTATACACAAACTTAGTATCCAACAACGCCTCTACTTTATAATAGAGTAGGGGTCAAGAAACTTCTCGGACTCACCCTCATAAGTATAAGTATTCAACATAAAGAAGGAGTCTCAAACATAACATGTAATAAGTAGATGTTGTCCTCAGATTTGAGGACTCACCAAAGCTTTCTCTGAAGTACCATATTAGCCACATGGAAGAGGATGATCAAAAGGAGCTGCGGTTCCTATATGGTGATATGATATAGGCATGGACGATTCGTTAGTATGTTTGAATGTACTAAGTATGTAGGATGCATTGGAGCAATAATATAAGCCATCATATTTAAAATGCATATATATAGGCAATGGATATAATCACAATATGACAAGTATGATCAATGCTAGTAATAAAACATGTATGTAAAACATTTAACTTGCACATGATAATATACATATGTAAGAGAAGACCGTAACCAACATAGACCAAGTAGCTACAATATAAAATCTAAGGCATGACACCCCTTGGTAAGGTGATCGAGATATGATACCCCCTCAACAAGGTGATCGAGGCATGTCACCCCCTCGACAAGGTGTCGTCTACTTGCCAAGGTAAACCATACATGATAACATGCACAATCCGAGGCATGTCACCCCCGACAAGGTGTGTATAAGTAGATGGATCTACTAGATACCACAAAAGGGATAATATATATAATCTTATATGACACATAGTTTAGAGACTAAAGACTTTTTATAAGGGCCCATTAAGTCGAGCCCCCATCTTAAGCCTCAATCAATGCAAAGTCTAATCCCATAAACACTTAAAATAGTTATAACTTGAGTAATTTCTAAGAAACATGATAACATGACATAAGTAGCACATAAACATGGTTGACCTCTAATAATGAGCCTAATTTGAACGTAAGAGTAAATAGTCATACATAATCCCTTGGCTTGACATGAATGGCTCATAAGAGGTTAAAATCTTGAAATAGGGCTCAACTTGATACTTGTAAAATCATAGATACTTTTTATTAATTCAATACATGCTTGAAAACCCTTAATAATCATGAAGTCACTTGACTTGTAAATTATGTAAAAAACTTGAGAATTCTTGTCATGTAATTTCATCGAACACATGGTGGCTTCATGAGACTTGTTTATGGAACTTAAGAGTATAATCAGATAAGTAAAACTAATTCAAAATCAACCCACCATCATTATAATAAAACCCCAATTTGGGTGTCATGAAATCTATATCAAAAGTGCATCATACTTCATAGTTTTCATAGATCAAATCATGCATAATCTCAATAGACATAAATCAACTCATCGTATAGGCTTAAAATAGATATTCATGCATAATTAACAATGCTTGATAAAATCCCAAAAAACCCCAAAATAATTTTCATTCAAAATTCAAAATAAGAGATACCCATAAGTAATATAACTTAAATCATGAACTTTTCATAGAAAGAAAAGGTTGGGATCCATGGTGAAAGGACCCATGGTTAAAGACCCACATACCTTAATCTTCGATTTTCTTGTGATGAGCTTAAAGGAAACTTGAATTTCCATCAATCTCGGATGGAGCCAAAGATTGATTATTTTTTGGCCTTGGAGTATGAGGGAATAAAGTAAAATGGCTCTTTAAACTATCTGCGCTTTTTTCATTTATGAAGTAGCAGTTAGTCAATGCAACTTTCGACGCTCCTCATGGGTCATCTGAAAACAGCCGCTTTATGTTTTTAAACATAGGGGTTAGGCTGCATACATCCGACCCCCCCTCACCCCGCAATGAGTGGGAGCCTTTTGAGGCACTATGGTATGTTGTTGTTGTTGTTGAAAACTTGAAGCTTGGATTGATCCTTGAGTTCCCAAATTGAGCTTGAAATTCTTGAACTTGAATGAGAGATTTGATAAAGTCTTGGAGAGGGTTTTGTGAGTTATAGAGTTGAAAGATGGTTAAGTATAAGATATTTCACGTTTAAATGAGCATACGGCTATTACAATAATGCCCTTAGATGAAATAAGAAAACTGGGGAAAATATTACACTGTCCACACCATGAGCCATGTGAAGCAACATTTGTACTAGTCCGCAGCCCAAGCGCATCGCGGCCTGGGCGCAGACTGACACTGGATTGCAAAAAAATAGTAACAATTATTTTTCACTGTGGGCCTTCTAAATTTCGAATTATACTCAATTCCCACTCAATTTTGCACCTGATCAAAAATATAATATTGGATTTTGAAAATCACACACAGATTTTAAGATATATGAAAAATAGGATTATGGGGCTTTTGGAAACACATGTGGGGCATTTTAATATCGCCCCCTTGGGAACATTCGTCCTCGAATGTCAAAGAAATATGTACAAAAGAGATAATTATGAAGTTTTCAGCTTGACATGAATGCAACAAATGCATTGAAACGTCATTTTCAACATGAACATGAAGGCATGCAAAAATGTTATTAGGGCTGGATCTTAAGACTTGAAATCGTGGATCAGACACAATTTAAGGACTTTGGCTTGAGTAGAGTGGAAGAAGTATGGTTATCTCCTATACATGTCTGCCTCGGTTTCCCATGTGGCAATCGGACCTTGAAGGATGCTACATCTTGTTTCCTCAATCTTTTTATTTGTCTATTCATTCTCGCAAGCAAGACCTCCTCAAAGGTTCAATTATGCCCCACAACACCCACAACTTCTATGGGCACTATAGCAATTTGGCCACCAACACATCTCCTCAACACAGACACATGAAAGACTGGATGAACCATATTAAACTCCATAGGCAACTCCAACTCATATGCATCCTTACTAACCCTCCTCAAAATCCTATAAGGTCCTACAAACCTTGGGCTCAATTTACCTTTCTTGCCGAACTGGACCACACCCTTCATGGGTGAGACCTTTCAAGTAAACCCAATCACCAACCTTAAACTCAAGATCTCTTTTTCTCATATCCATATATGACTTTTGTCTACTTTGAGTCATATTTAACCTTTTCCTTATAAACCTCACTTTCTCCAAAGCTTCCATAACCAGATTCGGACCTAACAAAACCATCTCCCATATCAAACCACTAAATTGGGGATCTACAACGCCTACCATGTAGAGCTTCAAAGGGAGTCATGCCAATACTAGAGTGGAAGCTATTGTTGTAGGCAAATTCAATAAGTGGAAGATGTTAATCCTGACTACCTTTAAACTCCAAAACACAATCCCCAAGCATATCCTCAAGAGTTTGAATAGTACTTTCGGCTTGGATATCCATTTGATGATGAAAAGACATGCTAAGCTTGACCTTGGTACTAAGCCCCTTTAGGAAGGATCTCCAAAAATATGAAGTGAATTGAGCACCACGATCTGAAATGATAGACAAGGGCACCTTATGCAATCTAACTAACTCATGAATATACAATTTTGCATAATCTTCGACACGATAAGTTATCTTAACCAGTAGGAAGTGAGCCGACTTTTTCATCCTATCAATAATAATCCAAATAGAATTAAAGTGCATCCCAGCCTTTGGCAACCTAACCACAAAATCTATGTTAATCTCTTCCCACTTCCAAGTAGGAATTACTACTAGGCCACTCGGCCTTTGATGTTCAGCTTTCACTTGTTGGCAATTGCAACAACAGTCTACAAACATGGACATATCCCTCTTCAAACCACCCCACCAATACACCTCTCTCAAATCTCTATAGATCTTTGTGGAATCAGGGTAAATAGAATAGGATGAATTAAGATCCTCTTTAAAAATCAACTCCCTCAATTCACCAACATTAGGCATGCATAATCTACTTTGGTGCCTAAGGGTACCATCTCCCCCTTAGGAGAAAACCTTCACTTTACCATCTTTCACCAATACCTTCAACTCTAGCAAGGTAGGGGTCAAGGTCTTATCTTGAATTTACTTCCTCAATCAAAGAGGATTTGGAGTAACCATTAAAAACTACACCACCATTTTCAACTTCATTCAACTTAACCCCCAATCAAGCCAATCGGTGAACTTCTCTAGCCACCCCTTATCACAAACATCAATATGAGCTGGGATACCTATGGATACTCTAATTAGATTGTCGGTCACAACATTAGCTTTGCCGGGTGATAGTGCACACTCATGTCATAATCCTTAAGGAGTTCTAACCACTTTTTTTGCCTCAAGTTAAGATTTTTTGTGTGAATACATATTGGAGATTCTTGTGGTTGGTAAATACGTCAATCTGAACCCCATACAAATAATGATGCCTAATTTTCAATGAAAACACCACGACCGCTGTTCAATATCACGAGTGGGATAATTTTTCTCATGCACCTTAAGTTGCCTAGAGGCATATGCTATAACCTTTCCATTTTTTCAAACCAATCCTTGAAGTATCACAATGAACCACAAACCCTTCTAACCCTTTCGGTAAGGCCAAAATAGATGTGTAGATGAGCTTGTCTTTCAAATATTAAAAACTTTTTTTACATTCATCGGTCCAAACAAATTTCACCTTCTTTTGGGTCAACTTAGTCATAGGGGAAGCAATAGAAGAGAAACCATTTACAAACCTCTGATAGTAGCCCGATAAAACCAAGAAACTACTAATATCTATCGGAGTCAAGGGCCTTGGACAATTTTTTATTACCTCTATCTTCTTAGAATCCACCTTAATGCCATCACCAAGACCACATGCCCTATAAATGTGATCTCCTTCAACCAAAATTCACACTTCTCATATTTAGCGAACAACCTCTCATCCCTCAAGATTTGTAATATCACCCTTAAATGACTCACATGCTCCACTTCACTTCAAGAATAAATCAAGATATCATCAATAAAGACCATTACAAAATTATCAAGGTATGGTTTAAAGACCTTATTCATGAGATTCATAAATATAGCCCATGCGTTAATCAAGCGAAAAGAAATTACCATAAATTCAAGCTACCCATATCTAGTTCGAAAAGCCCGTCTTGGGAATATCACACTCCATCACTTTTACTTGGTGGTATCCATACCAAACATCAATCTTAGAAAAGTGACTATCCCCTTGAAGTTGATAAAAAAGGTCATCTATCCATGGTAGAGAATACTTTTTCTTTATGGTGACCCTATTAAGTTGCCCGTAATCAATTCATATTCTAAGGGAACCATCCTTTTTTCTTTATAAACAACACCCGTGCACCCCAAGGTGACTGGCTAGGCCTTATGAAACCCTTTTCCAATAAATCCCTAAATTGTTCCTTCAACTCCGTCAGGGCCATATGGTAAGGAGGTCTATAATGAAGTCTTTTTCCCTTTTAGGAGGAACAGCGGGAAGCTCATCAGAAAGACATCAAGAAACTCACTGATCACTGGTATCGACTCAATAGGAAGGACTTTAGACTCAACATCCCGAACTATTACAAAATGATAAAGGTAACCCTTTTCTTCTAATAGATCTATGCCAAGGGTCCCTACTCCTTTGGACGGTTAGGAGTTGAGCTGCACACCCCCAAGTCTTATTATAGATGCGAAAATAAAAATAGTACAAGGAGGAGGGCATAAACCATACCTTCGGACCTATGATGGTTCATATGCAGTTTGTTCTACTAAAAACAAATCACTCATCCCTGATACTAGAAAATCACAAACCAACAATTCGTATGAGAGGACTTTTCTCAATACAAAATAATTCTAGGAATGCATGAAACAGGGAGACTCTCCCTTTACATTAGAAAAGAGTAAAAGAAGAGACCTAAAATAGTTGGACTAATAGCATCCCCATATATGTAATATTACTTTAATTATGGTGGTATTTTGATCCTTTTCAGCTTGTGTCTTCTAAAGTTGATCATACCCATCTTCTCCATTAAGTACGAGCCTTTTACCGCTGAGGGTAGGTGCTAATATTCATAGAAATATTGATATTCTTCCATTGTATGACTCTATTTTCCCAGCAAATACATGTTGACTCTGGAAACTATTAATCTGCAAACTGAGATGTTTTAGTTCTTGGCTGTACTAAAATAATTGCCAAGGGACATGTGTATTATGTGTGGTCTATGTGATAATCAATTGAGAATCCACTTCTAATACGGCATGCCTGTAACCAAATCGCAAACACCACTTAATGCCATAAATGGCTGCTTGAAATTTAGCTTTGTTGTTAGAATCAAACCCTATAGGAATTGATTAAGCAAAGAACATGTCACCTTGTTGATTCTTAAGTGTTCCACCTCATCCTATCTTGCCTGGATTTGAGAGAGCACTCCCATTTGTATTCAACTTCAAGGTTGCAGACTCAGGAGGTTGCCAGCTAAGTGAAATTATCCTCATTTCATTCTGTGCATCTTTTCACCATAGCGACTAAATCAGTCATGGTTTTAGGCCAAGAAAGATGAGGGTAGCTAGATATGAGAATGTGAGTGATGTCCTTAAAAAAAAGGTATTTCACTCTTGTAATGCTTGATTTCTTGCCACTATATTTAGCTGAACACCTATTCATCCATAAGTTCCAACAAATGAAAATAGGAAGTTGCTAGTTAAATAATTTATGAACTGAATTATTGGTCTTCAATTACGAACAATAAACTAAAAAATTCCTCAATGGAACATGATTGTGAATAGCACCTGAAAGCTAGAGAAATGTTGCCAAACAAAAATGTGATTAATGTTGTCAAGCCCAGGTCTTCTACAACAAAAGCATTCCTTATGTTCTATTGCAAAGGTGCTAATTGTATGATTAGTAGTATGATTAGTAGGAAGTTTATTTCTCAATACCCTCCACAATAGGAAAGATACCTTAAATGGGATATATCTATGCCTGATGAGGGAGTCTATGTAATTCTTCTATTTGTTTTGTCTTATATATTTCCAGGCAAAAGATGTGGCAAAAGTACCTTGCTCATTCAACTTCCAAATAGCTTTATCAGGGATATTTGCATTAAAGTGAATCTTAGTCTCAAAGATCCTAAGAATAAGTAGAGGGGGAGCATGATGCCTCAATCTAACTTCATTCTAATGACCATCAAACAAGAAATGAGAAACAGTAATGTTGTTAAGCTTGTAACTTCCCTCAGAATAATCAGTAATTGGTCCTATGCCCAACCAATCATCCCTCCAAAGGAGAAAGAACCTAAGTGTATCCTCTACGTGATCAATTTCTCCACTGCTTTTCTATTCCTAGTCAGATATTTCCAAACGAAAGATTGACCTGTGTCCCATTTTTTATCAACTGGATTAGCCCTTTGACAATATTTTGCTCTCAAGAACTAACTCCATAAGAAATTATCAGTCCTAAACTTACACCATTGTTTATATTGGAATGAAGTACAAATATCAGATAAGTGTTTCATTCCAATGCCCGTTTTAGCCTGTGGAAAACTGAGTGTTTCCCACGAAGCCCAATGGTATTTGTTTCTTTCTTTATCCCATCCCAAGAAAAAATCAACTATCATACTCTTGTTATACTTAATTGTGACACCCCGTATCTCCATGCTCTTATATATCTATGTTTCAAGCCTCGTTTGTTTAGGTGGGTAGTGTGTTAGGGTCGCTGGAGACTTTTAGTACTTGGACAAGTTCAAGACTTCCCTATGAGTTGAGTTTTGGGTGTTTGTCTATGAAAGGTTCAAGTCTAAATGAGAATTACTTTTAGAACACATTTAACTAGACGACCCAATACATTTCAAATGAAAGCCCTTTGAGTTAACTTTCCATCACACTTGGTTTCACCTCATTCCAAGTTTGGATGAAGGTGTAATGACCGTTTTCGTGAGATCCTCCTTTGCAGTGAAGCTAACGGGCACCTATACGGGCAGTTGTGCTTTGTACGGGCCGTGGTGGATGTCTTGAGCTGTTAAAGGGAAGTTTTGGTCCAAGGCATGGGGCACAACCAGTGTGGCTTGCCATTGACCGTGTGGATGGTCGTGGGGTTTGTGTAAGGGAGAAACAGTGGGCATGGGAGGAGAGTTTGGCATATTTTTTGTGTCATGGCCATCCCCACGGGCCATGGAAAGGCTCACGAGAAGTGGTCTCTAGGTGTGGGAGTCCGACAACTTTTTTCTCACAATGGTCTCTGGGTGTGGGAGTTCGGCAACATTTTCCTCACAATGGTCTCTGGGTGTAGGAGTCAGGTAACATTTTTCTCAACATATGTGGTGCCACGGACTTCTACATAGACCATTTAGCTTCACACGATCTGTGGAGGTTCCCGTATAGATGACGAGATAGTAATTTTTGTAAGCGTCCCAACTTTATTTTTTTGACTAAATACCTTCCCACAGGCACTCCACACAACCTGTGGAGGCCTCAGTAGGGCATCACTTTTCCAATTTTCCATCTGTTCACTAATAGCATTTCCATGTATTAATCTATTCTAATGTCCTTTTTAGACTTCCAATGCTAGGTTAACACCCCCCCCCAAAAAAAAAGACCTAAAACCTATTTAAAAGGATCAAAGTCATTACTCTCATATCAAATACACTCTAAAATTCTCTAAAGAGCCTCTATCAAAACCCCAATAGAAATTCAAGGGAACTCAGGAGCAAGCTTTGGATTCCAAGAACTCTGTCCAAGATTCAAGTCTTTCTCAACCCAATTCCAAGAAATTCAAGGTCTAAGGTATGTGTGTTTCAACCACTGGGTTGTTTCATCCATGGTGCCCAACCTTCCCTTTAATATAAATCGTATGTTTCTAAGTTGATTTACTTAAGGGCCATATCTCAAACATGGATTTTCTTGAGATGAGCTTGAACGAAACTTGAAGCTTGGATTGAGTCCTTGATTTCTGAAATTGAGCTTGAAATTCTTGAATTTGAATGAGAGATTTGACAAAGTCTTGGAGAGGTTTTTGAGAGGGTTTTATGTGTTACAGAGTTGAAAAAGGGCTAAGTATGAGAGATTTCATGTTTAAATAGGAATGGGGCTATTACACTAATGCCCTTTAATGAAAGAAGAAAATTGGGGAAAATGTTACACTGGCACGATGCAGACCAGATACTGAGCAACATTTGTACAAATTCGTGCCCTAGGTTGTGGGGATAGACACTGAATTGCGAAAAATGAGTGAAAATTATTTTTTGCTGTGGGTCTTCTGAAATGCAGGTTATACCCAATTCCTACTCTATCTTGCCCCTCCCCCCCCCCCCCCCCAATTAAGAATATGAAGTCAGATTTTCAATATCACACAAAGGTTTTCAGATATATGGAAATTACGATTATGGGGCTATTAGAAATACATGTGGGGTGTTTCAATATCTCCCCCTTGGGAACATTCATCCCCGAATGTCAAAGAAACATGGACAAGAGAGGTAATTATGCAGTTTTCAGCCAGATATGGATGCAACAAATGCACTTAAACATCATTTTCAACATGAACATAAAGGCATGCAAAAATGTCATGAGGTCGGGGTCTTAAGACTTAAAATCATGGATCAGACACAATTTATTGACTTCGGCTTGAGTAGAGTGGAAGAGGTATGGTTATCGCTTTTCCATGTCTGCCTCATCTTCCCATGTGGCAATCTCAACTTGTTGATTCCTCTAAAGGGCCTTGAAGGTTGCAACATCTTGTTTTCCTCAATCTTTTCACTTGTCTATCCATTCTCTTAACCGGGATCTCCTCATAGGTTAAATTATCCTCCATAACACCCACAACTTCTAAGGCCACTATAGCATTTGAGTCACCAACACATCTCCTCAACCTAGACATATGGAAGACTAGATGAACCATATTCATCTCCATAGGCAACTCCAATTCATATGCATCCTTACCAACCCTCTTCAAAATCCTATAAGGTCCTACAAACCTTGGGCTCTATTTACCTTTCTTGACAAATTGGACCACACCATGCATGGTTGAGACCTTCAAGTAAACCTAATCACTAACCTTAAACTTAAACTCTTTTCTTCTCACATCGGAATATGACTTTTGTCTAATTTGAGCCGTCTTCAACCTTTCTCTTATAAACCTCACCTTCCCCAAAGTTTCCATAACCAGATCTTGGCAAAACAAATCCATTTCCCCAACATCTAACGACCAAATCAGGGATCTACAAGGCCTACCATGTAGAGCTTCAAAGGGCACCATGCCAATACTAGAGTGGTAGCTATTGTTGTAGGAAAATTCAATAATTGGGAGATGTTCATCCCGACTACCTTTAAACTCCAAAACATAAGTCCTAAGCATATCCTCAAGAGTTCAAATAGTACTTTTGGCCTGGGTATCCATTTGAGGATGAAAAGACGTGCTAAGCTTGACCTTTGTACCAAGCCTCTTTTTGAAGGGTCTCCAAAAATATGAAATGAATTGAGCACCATAATACGAAATGATAGACAAGGGCACCATATGCAATCTAACCAACTGATGAATGTACAATTTGGCATAATCTTCTGCACCGTATGTTATCTTAACTGATAAGAAGTGAGCTATCTTTGTTATCCTATCAACAATAATCTAAATAGAATCAAAGTGCATCCTCATCTTTGGCAACCTGACCATAAAATCCATCTTAATCTTTTCCCACTTCCAAGTTGGAATTTCTACGTCTTGGGCTAGGCCATCCGACCTTTGATGTTGGGCTAGGCAATTGCAATAACCGGATACAAACATGGAAATATACCTCTTCATACCACCCCACCAATGCACCTCTCTCAAATCTCTATAAATCTTTGTGGAACTGAGGTGAATAAAATAGGATGAATTATGAGTCTCTTTCAAAATCAAATCCCTCAAGTCACCAACATTAGGCACACACAATCTACTTTAGTACCTAAGGCTACCAACTCTCCCTTGGGAGAAAACCTTCACTTTACCATCTTTCACCAATGCCTTCAACTCTAGCAAGGCGGGGTCAAGGTCTTATTTTGAATTGACTTCCTCAATCAAAGAAGATTTGGAACCACCAACAACAACTACACCACCATTTTCAACTTCATTCAACCTAACCCCCAATCAAGCCAATAGGTGAATTTATCTAGCAACCCCCTTGTCACCAATATCAATATGAGCTAGGATACCCATGGATACTCTACTTAGAGCATCTGCCACAACATTAGCTTTGTTGGGTTGATAGTGCACACTCATGTTATAATCCTTAAGGAGATCTAATCACCTTCTTTGACTCAAGTTAAGATTTTTTTTATATGAATACATATTGGAGATTCTTGTGGTTGGTAAATACATCGACATGAACCCCATTAAAAAAATGATGCTAAATTTTCAAAGCAAACACCACAGCCGCCAGTTTAATATCACAGGTGGGGTAATATTTCTCATGCACCTTATGTTGTCCAGAGGCATATGCTATAACCTTGACATTTTGCATCAACACAGACCCCAAACCAATCCTTGAAGCATCATAATAAACCACAAACCCTTCTAACCCTTTTGCTAAGGATAAAATAGGAGCGGAGATGAGCTTTTCTTTCAAAGATTGAAAACTCTTTTCACATTCATCGGTCCAAAAAAATTTCACCTTCTTTTGGTTCAACTTAGTCATAGGGAAAGAAATAGAAGAAAAACCATTTACAAACATCTGATCATAGCCCAATAAACTTAAGAAGCTCCTAAAATCCATCGGAGTCAAGGGCCTAGGCCAATATCTTATTACCTCCATCTTCTTAGGATCCACCTTAATGCCCTCGCTTGTCACCACGTGCCTTAGAAATGTAATCTCCTTCAACCAAAATTCTCACTTCTCATATTTAGCAAACAACCTCTCATCCCTTAACATTTGTAACACCACCCTAAAATGATTCACGTGATCCTCTTCACTTCCGAAATAAATCAAGATATCATTAATAAAGACCACCACAAACTTATCAACATAGGGTTTCAAGACCCTATTCATGAGATCCATAAAAACAGTTGGTGCATTAGTCAATCTAAAAGACATTACCAAAAATTCAAAGTGCCCATATCGAGTCTGAAAAGACGTCTTCGGAATATCACACTCCATGGCTTTTACTTGGTAGTATCCAGGTCGAAGATCAATCTTGGAAAAGTGACTATCCCCTTGAGGTGGATCAAAAAGGTCATCTTCCTTGGTAGAGTACTTTTTCTTTATGGTGACCCGATTAAGTTGCCAGTAATTAGTGCACATTCTAAGGGAACAATCCTTTATAAACAACAATGGTGCACCCCAGGGTGACCGGCTAGGCCTTATGAAACCATTTTCCAACAAATCCCTAAATTGTTCCTTCGACTCCGCCAGGTCCATATGGTAAGGATGTCTATAATGAAATCTTTTTCCCTTTTAGGAGGAACAGCGGGAAGCTCATCGATAAAGACATCAAGAAACTCATTGATCACTGGAACTGACTCAATAGGAAGGACTTTAGACTCAACATCCTTAACAATTACAAAATCATAAAGGTAACCATTTTTTTCTAACAGATCTATGCCAAAGGGTCCCTACTCCTTTGGACAGTTAGGGATTGAGCTGCACACCCCCCAAGCATTATTATAGATGCAAAAATAAAAATAGTACAAGGAGGAGGGCATAAACCATAATTTCGGACCTATGATGGTTCATATGCAGTTTGTTTTACTAAAAAAAAATTACTCATACCTGATACTGGAAAATCACAAACCAACAATTCATATGAGAGGACTCTTCTCAATATAAAAGAATTCTAGGAATGCATAAAGTAGGGAGACTCTCCCTTTACATTAGAAAAGAGTAAAAGAAGAGACCTAAAATAGTTGGACTAATAGCATCCCCATATATGTAATATCACTTTGATCGTGGTGGTATTTTGATCCTTTTCAACTTGTGTCTTCTAAAGTTGATCATACCTATATTCTCCATTAAGTACAAGCCTTTTACCGCTGAGGGTAGGTGCTGATATATATAGAAATATTGATATTCTTCCTTTTTATGACTCTATTTGCCCAGTAAGTACATGATGTCTCTTGAAAATGTTAAGCTACAAACTGAGGTCTTTTAGTTCCTGGATGGACTGAAATAGTTGCCAAGGAACATGTTTATTATGTATGGTCCAAGTGATAATTAGTTGAGAATCCACTTCTAATACTACATGCCTTTAACCAAATTGCAAACACCACTTAATGCCATTGATTGTTGCTTGAAGTTCAGCTTTAATGCTTGAACTAGACCCCACGGGAATTGTGTAATCAAAGATCATGTCACCTTGTTTATTCCTAAGTGTTCCACCTCCTCCTATCCTACTTGGATTTGAGAGAGGACTCCCATATGTATTCAACTTCAAGGTTGCAGACTCAAGAGGTTGCTAGCTTAGTGAAATTATCCTCATTTCATCTGTGCATCTTTCCACCATGGCGACCAAGTCAGTCCAAGTTTTAAGACAAGGAAGATAAGGGTAGCTAGATATGAGCATATGAGTGATGTCCTTAAAAAAAGGTATTTCACTCTTGTAATGCTTGAACTCTTGCCACCATATTTAGCTGAACACCTAATCTTCCATAAGTTCCAACAAATCAAAATAGGAAGTAGCTAGCTAAAGAATTTATTAACTGAATTATTCGTCTTCAATTGCCATTAATAAACTAACAAATTCCTCAATAGAACATGATTTTGAAAACTACCTGCAAAACCAGCGAAATGTTGCCAAACAAAAATGTGATCAATGTTATCAAGATTAGGCCTTCTGTAGTAAGAGCATTCCATAAGTTCAATTCCAAAGATGCTAATTATGTAGGAAGTTTATTTATCCGTGCCATCCATACTAGGAAAATACCATAAATGGGATATATCTATAACAGATCACGAAGTCTATGTAATTCTTCTATTTCTTTTATCTTATATATTCCCAGGCAGAAGCTGTGGTCAAGGTACCTTTCTCATTCAACTTACAAATAGCTTTATCAGGAACATTAGCATGAAAGTGAATCTTAGTGTCCAACATCCAAGGAATTAGTAGAGGGGGAGCATGATGCCTCAATCTGGCTTCATTTGAAAGACCATTAAATAAGAAATAATTATGTTGTTAAGCTTGTACTTTCCCTCAGAATAATCAGCAATTGGTCCTATGCCAAAACAATCATCCCACCAAAAGGAGAAAGAACCTGAGTGTATCCTCCATGTGATCCACTTCAACACTCCTTTTTTATATCTAGTTAGATATTTCCAAATCAGATCTGTGTCCCATTGTCTAGCAACTGGATTAGTCCTTTGACAATATTTGGCTCTAAAAGACTGACTCCACAAGGAATTATCAGTCCTAAACTTCCACCACTGCTTATACTGGAATGAAGTACAAATATAAGATAAGTTTCTCATTCCAATGCCCCCTTTAGCCTATATAAAATTAAGTGTTTCCCATGAAGCCCAATGGTATTTCTTTCTTTCTTTATCCCGTCCCCAGAAAAAACTAGCGATCATACTCTTAATATACTTAATTGTGACATGCCATACCTCCATGTTCATAAATATCCATGTTTCATGCCTCATTTGTTTAGGTGGAGAGTGTGTTAGGGTCGAGGGAGACTTCTAGTACTTGAACAAGTTCAAGACTTCTCTATGACTTGAGTTTTGGGTGTTGGTCTATGCAAGGGTCAACTCTAAATGAGAATTACTTTTAGCACACATGGAACTGGATGACCCACGATATGCCAAATTAAAGCCCTTTGACTTAGCTTTCCAACTCACTTGGCTTCACCTAATTCCGAGTTCGGACAAAGGAGTTATGAAAATTTTTATAAGACCGTCCTGTGTAGTGAAGCCCCAGAGGAACCTATACGGGAAGTGGTGCT
Source organism: Solanum clarkiae (assembly GCA_011800125.2). Classification (NCBI taxonomy): domain Eukaryota; kingdom Viridiplantae; phylum Streptophyta; class Magnoliopsida; order Solanales; family Solanaceae; genus Solanum; species Solanum clarkiae. Next base: position 12,562 of record JAABOM020067627.1, on the reverse strand, counting down.
TTATACGGGATGTGGGGGATGTATTGAGATGGTAAAGTCCAATTTTGGTCTAAGGCATGGGGTACAACTAGTGGAATGGTCCTCGTGGCTTGTCACTGACCGTGTGGCTGGTTGTGGTGTGTGTGCAAGGGAGGAAGAGTGGGCGTGGGAGGAGAGTTTTGGCTATCTGTTGTGCCACGGCCATCATCATGGGCCATGGCAAGGCTCATGAGCCATGTCCCCTAGGCGTTGGGGTTTGTCGACATTTTTCTCACCAAGTGTGGTGCCACAGGCCTCCACACGGACTGTGTGGCTTCACACACCCATTGAGGTCCCCGTATAAGTGACGAGATGGTAATTTTTCTAAGTGTCCCAACTTTAATTTTTTTTGACTAAGTACTTTCCCATGGGCACTCCACACGACTTGTGGAGTCCTAAGTGGAGCATCACTTTGCCAATTTTTCCATTTGTTCACTAATACAATTTCTGCGAATTTAATCTATTCTAGTAACCTTTTTAGACTTCCAATGCTATCTTAACCCCCCTCCAAAAAAAGGACCTAAAACCTATTCAAAAGGATCAAAGTCATTACTCTCATATCAACTGCACTCTCAAATTCTCTGAAGAGCCTCCATCAAAATCCAATAGAAATTCAAGGGAACTCAAGAGAAAGCTTCGGATTCCAAGACTAACCTTCCAATATTCAAGTCTTTCTCAACCCAATTCCATGAAACTCAAGGTCTAAGGTTTGTGGGTTTCAACCATTGTGTTCTTCCACCAATGGTGCCTAACCTACCTTTTTAAATAAATTCTATATTTCTAAGATTATTTACTTATGGGCCATACTTACTATGAATTTGACTTTGAGCTATGCTGGGGTTTCATAAAAGTATGATTACTTAAGCATGATTTGAGCTATGAATCCATGAACTATTTTGAGATTTGATGAAGGGTTTCAATTATATTGCATGAGGATATTACCAAGTGTTCATGGGTTGATTAACTTCAATTTTCCTTTCATGATTTCACACTTGAATTGTATGATTTTATACTATTATTACACACCCGTCAAGTATTTGATAAGATGTCCAATTTTGGATTCTTGATCTATTGAGATCCATTGCATGACCTATGACTTGAATGATTTTACAATGATGAAAGAAAGGAAAATATAATCTATTATCATGGAAAGTATCTCTAATGATGCAAGTTGACCATACCATAGGTGAGGGGTATGTACCTTATCCACCTTGTCGGGTGGTGGCAATCCCGTACTACCATAGATGAGGGGTATGTACCTCATCCACGTTGTCGGGTAGTGGCAATCCCATTCTACTATAGTGGGGGGTATGTACCTCATCCACCTTATCGGGTGGTGGCGATCCTGTAATACCATAGATGAGGGGTAAGTACCTCATCCACCTTCCAAGTGGGTGGCATGCCTTGGATTCCAAGCTTTATGTTGCTTGGTCTATGATGATGGTCTCTTTCTTCGCACCTAGTATGTCTTAAATGAGCATGTTTTTCTTCAAGCATCATTCATACATGTCATACTGTTATATTGTTACCCATTGCTTATGATATTGCATTTTGCCTATGTTGCCTATCTCTTGTTGTATTGTATCCTACATACTTAGTACATTCAAATGCACTAATGCATACTCTATGCCTACTTGATGTTACCATGTCGAAACATGAGCCCTACTTGATCATCTTCCTCCTCCACATGGCTCGTAAGATTTCTCTCAAAGCAAGTTAGTGAGTCCTCAACTCTGAGGACATACTTCTTTTAATTTATGTTATATAACGACTCTTTTTATGTTGCAAAACCTATAGCTATGAGGGTGAGCCCAGAGATTTTCTTGGCCCTGCTTCTATCTATGTATTAGGGGTGTTATTGGAACCTTATGACATGTTAATGCTTTACTATTGGCTTGTTATGTTTCTATGGTATCAAGGATTTCCCTTAGCCCTATATTCCCTTTTTCCTAACTCTTATTGTTGTTTTATTGCTTCTGCAATCAAGGATATGTAATGATATGCTAAGAAGCTTGTTTGGGGTCCCTTTGGGTTCCCTACTCATCGTGTCATGTCTAGGCCCTAGGCTTGGTTCGTGACAACCTTGGTTTTAGAGCACAAGGTTGTTACTGGTCCTTGGCATCCAACACTACGTTGATTAGGGTCTTATTCATGGTTGTGTTGTGCACCACAACTATGAGTAAGAGGCTATGAGGCATTTTAGGAAATGTTTCCCTTCTTCATGATCTATGTTGTGCTATAGATGTTAGGTGAGGTTTCCCCTCTAATGAATGTTCTTTGCCATTTTAAGATCATGCCTAACACAATAGGAAGAAGAGATTGTACTCCCGAAGAACAACCGACTCATGGAGTGCTCCAGGATGCTCTAAGCTTACTAGCTCAAGCCATGGCTAATCAAGTCAATCAAGGGACCCAAGCCCCTCATGATCGTAGTTAGGCATCTCAGGATACGGACTTTATGAGGATGAACCCATCGTAGTTCTATGGGTCTAAAGTGGATGAGGACCCTCAAGAATTTGTTGATAAGGTGTACAATATGTTAGCTATTATGGGTGTGAGGTTATAAGGGAAGGAGGAGTTGGCTGCTTACTAACTCAAAGGGGTGGCCCAAATATGGTATACTCAATGGAAGATGTAGAAGGGGAACAACAACATGATTCTATGGGAGGAGTTTAAGGTGCTATTTCTCAACCAGTTCTTCCCTCTTGAGCTTAGGGAGGCCAAAATGATAGAGTTCATGAATTTAAAACAAGGATCTACGAGTGTGAGGAGTATGCCGTTAAGTTCAACCAACTCTCTAAATATGCTCCACACTTGGTTGCTGATCCGAGGTCTAGAATAAACAAGTTCGTGAAGGGTGTACCTGATTTGGTGAATGAGAAATAACGTGCCACTGTGTTGATCAGTGACATGGACTTGTCCCGCCTAATGACTTATGCCGAATAATTAGAAGGGAAAAAGTTGAGGAAAAGGAGAAGTAGTGAGGCCAAAAGGGACTGTTTTGAGGATAAGTCTAACAGTCACAAGGGTGGCCAGTTTTACCAAGTCCAAGGGTCTTCTCGTGCTCCTAAATAGAAGGTTTGCTAATGACAACCCAAGGGTCCAAGGTGATGGTGGTGTGTTGCCTTATCCTATGTGTCCACAATGTTTTAAGGGTCATGGTAACCCATTCATGAGGGATACCAATGCTTGTTTTTATTGTGGGAAAGTAGGCCACAATATGATTTATTGTCCACATAATCACAATAAGGGTAAGGATGTTCGTCCTTAAGGCCAGGGTGGAAATGTGGTTCCTTTGGGGAGAGGAGACCAACAAGGAGGTGCCCTAAGGCACAATCAATTCTTTGCACTCCAAGGGTGGCAACAGGTTGATGAAGTGCCCGGTCTTGTCATCGGTATGTTAAAAGTCTTTGATTTTGCTGTGTATGCATTGATAGACCCGGGTGCCAATCTTTCTTTTGTTACTCTTTTTGTCGCCAAAAGTTTCATGTTGAGCCCGAATTATTGTATGACTCTTATGAGGTATCTACTCCTATTGGTGCATCTATTGTTCCTATAAAGGTCTATAGAAATTATCCCATTTGCATGTTGCATAAAATTTTTCCTTGTGATCTTGTTGAGTTAGATACAGTGGATTTTGATCTCATTCTTGAGATAGATTGGTTGCATGCATACTATGCCTCTATATAGATTATTGTGCATCACTAATCCTTACCTATTAGTCCTAGTAGAACCTCCCCCTGGCCCAGTTTGGTTGATTAGACGAGAACACATTAATCGAATCCTATTAATTAATATCTTTTTCTATTTATTACAACCTTGGTCCAGTCAACAATACTAGGGGATTCTAATATTGAATCGAAATCAAAAAGTACCTGAAAATGTGTCATAAAATTCCAGGAATTTTAAATTTCATATATCTTAAAATCCATGCGCGATATCGAAAATATGACTTCATATTCCTGTTCAGTAGGTCAAAATTAGGGGGAGAGGTTCAAATCCCAATTTAAGAGCAAACGATTAGCAATTTCAATTTTAATGATTTTTCTTATGTAGAATCGATTTGAGACAGCACCGCAATGCGCAGCTGTCGCAAAATTAAGTTAATTTGGCCTCTGCGATAGGTCCACGTTGAGGAACAAATGCGGGCCTATTTATTTCGTTGCTAGTGATTTCTATCTCAATCCAAGGCTTTTGGGTCTTGTGCCCAAGTGTTCCTAAACGTGTTTTTACCTATACTTAGCCTTAGTTTACCCTCATATCATTCTAAACATTTTTCAATACTTACTCAAACACTTAGTCATATTTTCATTCCAAATCAAGTCTGGAAACCCTCATCCAAAACTAAGGATTTCCCTCAAGCTTCAAGCCTCTATTTCAATCTTCATCAAGAGTTTCTTCGAAGCTAAGGTATGTGGGTTTTAGCCATTGGGCCCTTTTACACATGGTTCTCTAATCTCTTTTATACTCAATTTGCATGATTTAATGTTGATTTTAACATGACCATGAACTATGTTAATGCTATGCAAAGTTGTGACTGTTGTGCTATGTTTTAAGCTATAAATCTTGGATCTATTGTAAGATTTGATGAGGGTTTTTGATGTATATTGCTTGAGTGTGTTGCAAGGTATTGATTGATAGTTTTACAATGAATTTTCTTGCATGATTTCGTCTATAAATTGCATGGTTTTGTACCCCTATTACACACTACTAAGTGTTTGATAAAATGTCCGGTTATAGTTTCTTAGAAATTGAAGGTCCAAAGCATGAGATATGATATGATTAATGTTATGATAATGAAATAATCTTATGTATATGAAAAATCCTATATAAAGTATTGAATTAGACCATGCCCATTCCGGGAGGTCTAGGAACCTGGATAACTAAGATGGGGGTTTGTACTCATCAACCGAGGAAAGGGTTTGTACTTCTCCACCTAGTGATGGGATGACATGATCACTAACCGAGTTAAGGGTTTGTATTCATCAACCGAGTGAAGGGTTAGTACTTCACCACCTAGGTGATAGGGCAACATCATTACTAACCGAGTGAAGGGTTAGTACTTCACCACCTAAGTGATGGGGTGACATCATCACCAACCTATCAAGGGGTTTGTACTTTGGAAATCTAACTTGTTCTATTCCACACATATGATACCTTATATGAGCATGAATTATTAAGCATGTTTTACTTTAGCACTAAGCATACATGCCATATATATTGTTATATGTTGTTTATTGCCTATTGGTATGCATTTAGATTATGATGCCTATCTCTTGTTGCATTGCATCCTACATACTTAGTACATTCAAACTCCCTAGGAGCAACCTACCAATGGTGAGCTCGAGGATACTACATTATGCTTGCCCAAGGGGTGGCCAACTAAGTCAATCAAGGGGCCCAAGCCCCTCATACTGCTACCCTGGGAACTAGGGTAAGAGACTTGATGAGTATGAATCCTCCGGTATTTTATGGGTCAAAGGTGGATGAAGAACCACAAGAGTTCATTGATAAGGTCTACAAAATCTTTTCTGTTATGGGTGTTGGGCCAAATGAAAAGGCAGAGTTGGCAGCGTGCCAAAAAAAATAGGTAGCTCAAATATAGTATGACCAAAGGAAGGATGAGAATGGGATTGGTAATGTGGTGCTTTGGGAGGAGTTCAAATTGGCTTTCCTTATTCACTGTTTTCCTTTTGAGCTTAGGGAAGCAAAGTAGGTAGAGTTTATGAATTGGAAACAAGGTTCTATGAGTGTGAGGGAGTATGCCCTCAAGTTTAATCAACTTTCAAAGTATACTCCTCCTTTGACTGTCGATCCTAGATCTAAGATGAATAAATTTGTGATGGGGGTCTCCGACTTTGTAAGTGAAGAATGTCAATTTGTCATGCTAATTAGTGACATGGACTTGTCTCGATTGATGACCTATACTGAGAAAATGGAGGAAGAGAAATTGAGTAAGAGAAGAGGGCATGAGGCCAAGATGGCCTGGTTTGATGGTAAATTCCAAAAGGGTAATAGGTATCATCATGGCCAAGGGCCCACTCATGCTACTAGTAGGGGGTTTGCTAATGACTTACCTATGCCTCAAGGTGTTGGTGGTGTAGCTCCTATGGTTGTATGCCCTCGATGTGGGAAGAGTCATAATGGTCCATGTTTGAAGGGTTCTAATGCATGCTTTAGTTGTGGGGTGCTTGGTCACAAGAAGATAGATTTTCTAAGAAACTATAACAAGGTCTGGGATGCAAATAAGGTTCCATTGGATAGAGGTGGTCCTCAAGGTGGTGCCCCAAGGCAAAACTGGCTTTGTGAACTACATGGGAGTCAACAGGTTGGTGAGGTCCTCGATGTCATTGCCAGTACGTTGAAAATCTTTGACTTTGATGTATATGCTTTGATTGATCCGGGTCCCACTCTTTCCTTTGTTACCCATTTTGTTGCTAAAAAGTTTCATGTTGACCCTGAGTTATTGCATGAGTCATATGATATGTCTATTCCTATTGGAGCCTCTATTATTGCTAGGAACGTTTATAGGAGTTGTCCTATTTGTATTTTCCATAAGTTGTTGCCTTGTGAAGTTGTTGAATTAGACATGGTAGATTTTGCTGTCATTCTTGGGATAAATTAGTTGCATGCCTACTATGCTTCTATTGATCGTAGAACCCGTAGGGTCAAGTTTCAATTCCCTAATGAACTTGTCCTTGAGTGGGAATCTCAAGATGTGGTGGTCAAGGGTAGATTTATTTCACGCATTAAAGCCCCTAAGTTGATTTCTAAGGGGTGTTTGCATCATCTTGTGAGGGTTAAAGATGTAGAGTCCAAAGTCCCTTCCATTAAGTTTTTCCCAGTTGTAAATGAGTTTCTTGATGTCTTCCCAAATGACCTTCTCGATATCCCTCCCAAAAGGGAGATGTATTTTTGGCAAAGATCTCCTTCTCGATACTCAACCTTTCTCCATTCCCCCTTACCGTATGTCCTCGATGGAGTTGAAAGAGCTAAAGGAACAATTGAAAGATTTGTTGAAGAAGGGATTTATTATACCTAGTCGATCAAAATGGGGTGCCTCAGTGTTGTTTGTAGAGAAGAAGGATGGGTCACTTAGAATGTGAATTGACTACCGGCAACTCAATAGGGTCACCATCAAGAATAGATATCCCCTTCCAAGGATTGATGACTTGTTTGACCAATTATAATAGGCTAGCTTCTTCTCTAAGATAGATCTTCAGTCCAGGTATCATCAAGTGAGGGTAAGGGACTGTGATATTCCTAAAATGACCTTCTGGACTAGATATGGCATTATGAGTTTGTTGTGATGTCGTTTGGGTTGACCAATGCATCGACCATCTTCATGGACCTAATAAAAAGGGTCTTCAAACCTAACCTTGATTCCGTTGTTGTGGTCTTTATTGATGATATTTTGATCAATTCACATAATAGGGAGGAGCATATGGGGCATTTGAGGGTTGGGTTGTGTTGCAGAGATTGAGAGAGGAGAAATTGTATGCCAAATATAACAAGTGTGAATTTTTGTTGAAGGAGGTTGCATTCTTGGGTAATGTGGTGTCGCAAGATGGTATAAAAGTGGATCCTAAGAAAACTAATGTTATTAAAAATTGGCCTAGACCATTGACCCCATTGGATATTAGGAGTTTCTTGGGCCTAGCGGGTAATTATAGAAAGTTTGTGAATGGGTTCTCCTCCATTGCTTCCCCTATGACAAAATTGATTGAAAGGAAGGTTAAGTTTGTGTGGACCGATGGATGTGGAAGGAGCTTCCAAACATTGAAATATAAGCTTGTGTCCATTAATATATTATCACTACCGGATGGGCTTGAGGGATTTGTGGTGTATTGCGATGCTTTTCAGGTTGGTTTGGGTTGGGTTTTAATGCAAAATTGTAAGGTCATAGCTTATGCTTCTAGACAACTCAAGGTACATGAAAGGAACTACCCTACCCATGATCTATAAATAGCCACCATTGTGTTTGCATTAAGGATATGGAATCACTACTTGTATGGGGTGCATGTGGATGTGTTCGCTGATCACAAGAGACTTCAATATGTCTTTACCCAAAAGGACCTCAACTTGAGGCAAAAGAGATGCTTGGAATTTCTCAAAGACTATGACATGAGTATGCATTATCATCCGGGTAAGGCAAATGTTGTGGATAATACTTTGAGTATGGTGTCTATGGGTAGCTTAGCCCATGTTGATGGTGGTGATAGGAAGATGGCTAAGGAGGTGCACCGATTGGCTAGATTAGGGATCAGGTTGGAAGAGGTTGGTGACGATGGTGTGGTTGTTGTTGATGGGTCTAAGTATTCATTGGTTAATGAGGTGATAACAAAACTAGATCTTGAGGTTTTTTCCCAAGGGGGAGATAGGCCCTTAGGTACCAATATAGGTTCTGTTTACCTTGTGTTGATGGTTTGAGGGAGAAGGTTCTTAATAGGGCCTACAATTCTTCTTATTCAATCCACCCTTCCACCAAAATGTATAGAGACTTGAGAGATGTGTATTGATGGAGGGGGTATGAAGAGGGGCATTGCCAAGTTCATTTTCAGTTGCCATAGTTGTCAACAAGTCAAAGCCAAACATCAAAGCTCGAGTGGCCCAACCCAAGATATAGAGATTCCCACTTGGAAGTGGGAGGTGATTAATATAGATTTTGTTGTTGGGTTTCCCAAGACTAGGATAGGTTTTCATTCCATTTGGGTGGTGGTTGATTGGATAACGAAATCGGCTCACTTTCTACTGGGTAAGACTATATATGGTGTTGAAGAATATGCAAGGTTGTATATCCATGTGTTGGTGAGTTTGCATGGGGTTCCTTTGTCCATCATATCGGATCGTGGTTCACAATTCACTTCACACTTTTAGAGGTCTTTTCAAAAGGGGTTTTGGTACAAAAGTTCATCTTACTACGACCTTTCACTCTCAAACGGATGGCCTAGCCGAAAGAACAATTTAAACTGTTGAAGATATGCTTGGGCATGTGTATTAGAGTTAAGGGGTAGTTGGGATGATCATCTTCCTTTGATTAATTTTTCCTACAACAATAGCTACCACTCTAGTATCGATATGGCTCCTTTTCAAGCTCTTTATAGGAGACGTTGTAGATCACCAGTTGGTTGGTTTGAGGTTGGAGAGGTGGCTTGATTGAGAGAAGATCTGGTTATGGAGGCTCTTGAGAACGTTAGGATGATTAGTGAAAGATTGAAGAAAACCCAAAGTCGTCAAAAATCCTATGCCGATGTAAGAAGAAGAGACCTAGAATTCTAAGTGGGTGATTCGGTCTATTTGAAGGTTTCCCTAATGAAAGGTGTGGTCCGTTTAGGTAATAAGGGAAAGTTGAGTCCAACATATGTTGGTCTTATGAGGCCTTGAGAAGGGTTGGCAAGGTAGCTTATGAATTGAAGTTGCCTAGTGAAATGAATTTGCTTCATCGGTATTCCATGTCGCTATGTTAAGAAAATGTGTTGGTGATCCTAATGCTATAGTGCCTCTTGACGTTATGGGTATTGTTGAGGATAATTTGACTTATGAGGAGGTTCCGGTTCAGATCTTGGATAGACAAGTGAAGAGATTGAGAAACAAGAAGGTGGTGTCCATTAAGGTTTTTTGGAGAAACCAACATATTGAAAGTGCTACATGGGAGGCCGAAGCGGACATGCAAAAGCAGTATCCTTATGTTTTCCACTCCACTCAAGCCTAAAGTACTAATTCTATGTCCCCTATGTGAATTCAAGTCTTATGTTTTAGCCCCTATGTCATTCATATGCATTCATGTTAAAGTTGACAAATTTATGATGATTTTACACGTATGTTGAAGTTTTCAATATGGTGTTTAAATGTAATATTGCACTCTTATTGGGGCTAATATATTCTTGATTACTCTCGTTTTGTACGTCTCTTATACATTTGGGGACGAATGTTCCCAAGGGTAAGATATTGAAAAGACCCCAAAAAGTTCTCGAAAATGTACCTCGGAACGACTGGAATTTTAAATTTCATGTATCTCAAAATCCGTGTGTGATATCGAAAATTAGACTTGATATTCTTGTTCACAGCGTAAATTTAGGGGGAAGAGGGTCTAAACCCGATTTAAGATCAAACAATTAGCAATTTTAATTTTCATAATTTTTCTTATCCAGAATTTATCCGTGACAGCATCGCGACTCGCAGCTGTCGAGGATAAGTGTTAATTTTGCCTCCGCGACAAGTTTGCATAGTGGACCAAACGTGGACTCGTGTATTTTGTTGCCAGTGATTTCTTTCTCGGTCCAAAGCTTTTGGGTCTTGTGCCCAAGTGTTCCCAAATATGTTTTTACCTATACTTAGCTTTATTTCACTACCATATCATCCTAAACGTTTCTCAATACACACTCAAACACTTAATCATATTTTTACTCCAAAATTCAAGTCTGAAAACCCTCATCCAAAACTAAGGATTTACTTCAAGCTTCAAGCCTCCATTTTCAATCTTTATCAATAGCTTCTTCAAAGCTAAAGTATGTGGGTTTTAGCCATTGGTTCCTTTCACCCATGGTGACCTAATCTTATTTTTACTCAATTTACATGATTTAAAGTTGATTTTAACATGTCTATGAACTATGTTAAATCTATGCAAAGTTATGACTGTTTTTTTATGTTTTGAGCTATAAATCTTGCATCCATTGTAAGATTTGATGAGGGGTTTTGATATATATTTCTTGAGGGTATTGCAGGGTGTTGATTTATGATTTTACAATGAATTTTATTGCATGATTTTATCTATAAATTGCACAGTTTTGTACCACATTACACACCCGCCAAGTGTTTAATAAAATATCTAGTTATGGTTTCTCGAGGAATTGAAGGTCCAAAGCATGAGATATGATATGATTGATGTTATAATGATAAAATGAGCTTGTGTATATAATAAATCCTATATAAAGTGTTGCGTAAGACCATGCCCAATTTGGGGGGTCTAGGAACTCAGATAACCAAGATGGAGTTTTGTCCTTATCAACCGAGGAAAAGGTTTGTACTTCTCCACCTAATGATGGGGCGGATCATCACTAACTGAGTTAGGGGTTTGTACTCATCATTCGAGTGAAGGGTTAGTACTTCACCACCTAGGTGATGAGACGACATCGTCACCAACCGAGTAAAGGGTTAGTACTTCACCACCTAAGTGATGGGGCGACTTCATCTCTAACCTACCGAGTGGTTTGCACTTTGGAAATCTAACTTTGTCTATTCTACAAATATGATACCTTATATGAGCATGAGTTATTAAGCATGTTTTACTTTAACATTGAGCATACATGCGATATTGTTATATGTTATCTATTGCCTATTGCTATGCATTTACATTATGATGTTTATCTCTTGTTGCATTGCATCCTACATACTTAGTACATTCAAACATACTAATGCATACTCTTGCCTACATGATATACCATGTAGAAATTGGAGCCCAAGTTGATCATCCTCCTCTAGTGGCTAGTTCGGTGATACTCAAACTAGTTTTTGTGAGTCCTCTATTTCGAGGACCTTACTCTATGTTTTTCTTATTATGTATTGAGACAATCTTCTTTCTTTTCTTACATGGACTATGAGGGTGAGTCCGGTTGATTTGTCTTGGCCCCCGCTCTTATCTATATAGTAAAGGTGTTTGTTGGACATGTTATGTATCTATGTTTAGAGCCTTGACTCTATTGTTCTTGATGTCTATGATATGAGATTGACTCTAGTCTCTTGATTATGATGTTGTGCAAGATTTTCCCTTAGACCCGTTGTCCCTTATTCTTACTCTTTTATGTTGTTTCTATAGCTTTCATGACAAAAGATGTGTAATGATGTTCTAAGAGGCTTTCTCGGGGTCCCTTTGGGTTCCCCTTGGGTCGTGTCACGTCTCAGCCCTAGGCTTGGGTCGTGAAAATGTTGGCCACCATAAAAAACATGCAAAACGGTGAGATTTAATTAATACATGCATACACACCTTCCAAGAATTATGAATTATCCGGTTTTACTTTGTTAGTTCTTCATGGTTTCCACATCCCTAGTTATTGATCTAGCAATTCATGCTTTGTGTAGATGAAAGAATTACGGATTAAGAATACATAATTGAACACTTATACAATAGAATTAAGAACAAGCAAATCAAACTTTAGTAAGAATCACAAGCTTAAAGATAAAATTCAAACACAAGTGTTCTCAAAGACTCTCTAAAGTGATCTCACAATTTTTTCTCTCTAATTACTAAGTTCTCTGAGTACTTAGCGAAAAACATCTAAAAAATATCTAAAAAGATTCACCGTGGATCATTATCTCCTTTTCCATTACACTTGTATAAGTGATGACATCGTCCACCAAGTTTTTGACCAAACTATTCCCACCTAAACATAAAGAGCTTAGATAGTCTCACTGTGAAATGTTTGTTGTGGGTAAACGGGAAACCCGACTCTACGAACCCGAGGAAAGGCTGCATGTGTTAAGCATACGACTGAAGTAGCATGATTAGACCTTCTTATCACTTTTTCGACTAGCTATAAACTTCAAC
>JAABOM020067621.1:0-39189 GCA_011800125.2 Solanum clarkiae | reverse complement strand
CCATAATAGATTCACCGGTTGGTGTGGACACTTCAAATGGTTTATTCAATAATTTGGGTGTTCTCTTAAGCTTCCCACAACAACTAGTAGAGTGATATATGATAGTGTAGAACTAGGGTTAATTAATGAATATATATGAAAAGATGGACAATATAACTATGACCATATCAGGTGAAGCTTCCAAATTTTGCCGACTCCCTAGAGCATAAGTGCGATTCTGGACTCCACTAGAGCTAGCTGCCCCTCTAACACCTCTACCACGACCCATAGGTGCTTGTTGACCCCTAGCTAATGGAGGAATTGACGATGATGATGCAATACTGATCCAATAGGTTATTCTATATCACCCATACGTCTCCTCGGGCAATCTCTCACCACATTCCCTGACGCACCACACCAATAACAAGCGTCTTTCCCAACATGACATATACCTGAATGACTTCCTCCACATTGTTTACAAGGCTGCGTAGGGGTCATTTGTTGACCTGCTGATTATCTTGTTGTCTATGTACCTTGTCCCTTACATTGTTGACCAAACTGATTACTTCTAGACCCTTGAAGTTGTGGTGGAGCACTGGCTGCAGAGTAGGAGGATGATGGCCTAGGCAGTCTATTAGAAATCTGAAGCCTAAGCTCACCTTGGGGTGGTGTAAACTGCCCTGTAGACCTGGCCCTCTTGAACTGCGCCCTTTCTAACTCTTGTGTCCTTCTCCTTTGCCTTTGATCTTCCAATTTCTGTGAAAAAGCTTGTATTCTTGCTATATCCATGTCTTTGTTCAAGAAAGCAATGGTACAATCTCTGAACAGATATGTATCCAATCTATCTACATGTTGATGAATTCTATCTGCCATAGTAGCAACTACATTAGGAGCTTACCTGGCCATGGAACTAAATTGAAGGTTAGACTCCCTCACGCTCATATTCCCTTGGTGGAGATTCAAGAACTAATCTGCACAGGCCTCTCGGATCTCTAATGGCAAGTAATGGTCAAGAAATGCCTCTTTGAACTCCTTCCTGGTAGTTGGAGGATCTATACCTTTAGATTGCTTCCAAGCTTCATACAACAATATAGCCACACCATTCTACCTATTTGTCGCTATCTCGACATCCTCTGTACCACTCACATGCATAACATCTAAAGTGTGTTGAATCTGATCAATAAAGTCTTGGGGATCTTTATTAGGACCTAACCCAGTGAAGGATGGAGGGTCCACATTAAGGAAGTCACGTATCCTTGTGTCAGCTACCCTATTCGCACCACCTGCACCTATATACGAATCTTCTTGTCTTTGACCTTGCCCAGCAACGATATAGTTCAATAGTTGGATTGCATTTCTCAAATCCTGCATGTAGCAGCAATAGGTGGTTCTGGGGGAATTCCACTACTTCCGGGTTCATCATGAGCTGGAGGAATTGGAGATGTCTGTGACAGAGACTCCTCTTGAACCTCATTTTGTTGTCTCACTTGACTGGGTATACCAACCACCATTTCTACTCCCTTCCCTTTAGCTTTCTTTTCCCTGCTTTCTGGCGTACTTGCTGTACAAAATAGTTTAGGAGTTAGACATAATGCACCTATTACACTTGGCTTTATGGCACGATCTAAAGAATGAAAAGCAAGTAACAACTCCTAAATGCTACGTAGCCTCCTACTTATAAATGTGGTGCACAACACATTGATAAACAAGATTCTACATAGACACGGCTTTGTAAACTCCCTGGGATGACCCACTCTGATACCACTTCTGTCATGCCCAAAGTCATGTTAGGGCGAACTGGCACCCGTTGCCAATGAGGTGCGGGAGAACCAACCTATATCCATGCGCTTTCTATACATATTATAAGGGATTTCTACATTTGACATGCCTTTAAGAAAATAAATAGTGATAACAAGCCAAAAGGGAAATACATATGGCTAGGCCGTTGGGGCCACGGTGTTTAAAGTACGAGACATGACCACACTTTAATTTACATAGTCTACAAAGCCTTTAGATAAGGAAAAGTATTTGATAAGGGTCGGGACAGGCAAAAAAGATACAAGCTCTAGACACATAAAGCTCCGAAGCAACATGGAGCTTGGTAACAACAGCTGGATATCCTGTACTCCTACTAGGAGATCTACTAGCACCTGTACTTGCAGCATGAAATGTTGGTCCACCATAAGGGACGTCAGTACGAGATAATGTCCTAAATATATAAGGCAGGAAATACAATACATGAAATAACAACTCAAATGAAACTACGCACTGGTGTAGGATAAGAGACCACCCTTAGTTATACTGTGGGATCATGTACTTTATGTTCCTTTTGTTACTTTACCTTTAGTGTATAATCTGTGCACAACATGTAATACAAATGAACAGCTGATCAGTGGTAAGTCTATATCAGGATCGGCCCTAAATAGGCTTTTCCTTTAATCCTTTGGGCTACCCCCGTGATAAGATCGACCCTGGCTAGGTGATTCTTCCACCCCTCGAGTTACTACTCATCAATAAACAATATACTTTATCTGTCAATTAAATTTGAGATGATTCTTTTGGTGGTCATAATATTAGAGTTGTAGGACTATAGATACAACATATGACACAGAAGTAATTACAAAATACAACACAATAATGAAAGGAGTAAGTTAGACAAATAATGAAATGTATAGGAGGTAGAGCAACACATGAACTTTATTTAGTAGAATGAACTCGTGTATCTTGGTATCCAAGTATGCATGCAGATTTAAAGGTGACTATGTATGGGAGCATATGAACATGTGAAAGAGTTGAGACATAGTTAATAGTTGTGTTGGAGTTGGTAAGTGCCTTTATGTGCCAAGGAGGGATCTATGTTTCACACCAAACAATACGAAATCAAGTAGCCTTACATACCTCGCTGTACAACCTCGCTATTACCTCGAGATAACCTTCCCTTCCTCCAAATATTCATCAACAACATAGTAGGTGATAAAACTAGCATTAGCAGCTAAATAGATACATCTTGACAACCTAATCAAATAAAAAAAACAACACACGGGCAGCTAGAGAATAATTATAAACCCGAGCATATTCTTTCAATTTTTTCAAGCCTACTCGTATTTTCTAGTACACATTCTCATATACATGTCATGTGCAACCTGATTTAGTGCCATAAAAGTGTTACAAAAGCCCACAAAGTACAACACATAACAATTCTACACAACATACAAATAGGTGGCATAACGTTACATCACTTCGCTACATTTTGACGTCGACAATTCCAAACTTGTTCCAACTTTATCCATACAGTCCTCACCATATATACACATAAAACCAGTCCTAAAATAGTTCAAGAACAGTACTCAAAATAGGCGGAGGATGTGAGACCATAGTCCCCAATCAGTCAGCCCACAATTCCTATTACGAGCACAATTACGATATCACGCAAAGAACTCACTTTCGCAGACTATAAAAGTGGTGCAGCAGCCTTTATACATCATTAAATAACCAATACTCTTTAAGAACAATAGACTCCTTTTATAATCAATCCAAAGAAAAAGAGAAAAATTTTCAAATAAAAAAGAAAACATATATAACAATCTTGGAACACATGTCGTCCAAAATTTTCAGCATATACCTAACCAACATAGTCTCTTGTTTTTCATGAATAAACCTTACTAAACACACAACTATAATACCTTACCTTTACCTTCAAGGTTGAGGGCCTCCTTAAGAAAACTAAAAGCTTCTTTTGGCTACTTTACAAAGTCAACAAAGAATAAGCAAGAACTTTTGTGAAAGCTGAAAATTTCCAAATCTAAGAATGAGTTTAAAGGGGCTGCTTATAACTGCTTTTAAATGATTACTTTGGCTGACTTTCTTTTCCATTGTAAGCCTTATTTTATCAATAAATTAAAGTATCATTTTTCCCCTTTCACTTGGGGCTTAAGGGACTCCAAATTGATGGGCCTTTGCTGCCCATTTTTTCCCTTTTCTCTTAGTTAGTTTTGGGCCCAAATTATCATAGAAATTGTGATGTCTTTGGGCTCTTTTAATATCCTTCTTGGGCTGAAAATATAGTCCATTTATGATGCTAAAACATAGGCTAAAGTTACACCCTTAATACAGACTTTATTCATAATCGGACTTGGACAAATTCGATGTCGGGCCTCGTCTCCGTTTTGCTAGCAAATTTAAGCTAAGCAAGTAGGTGACTCACCTGCTAGCTTCCTAAGTCCTACAAGCACCTCAATTCTCTAACTTTTTTTAGGGTCTTGATCTCCTGAATTTGAAATAAAACTTATTTACACTCAACCCTCTTCAGCGTTAGACGTACATATTACGCTCTAATTTGAGATTCAAGCACTTTTAAAAATGGACGCTAATTTGACCAACCCATATCATGTTTCATTTCCGTAGTACTAGTATTGTAAGATGTGGGTGTTACAAGCATGAAGAACTGGAGGAACCATATCTACATCCATGGGCAATTCCCAAACTTATGCAACCGTACCAACCTCCTTTTACACTCTATAAGGACTCACAATCCTCAACTCAATTGTCAATCTTAAATACACCTGGATAGAAATAAAGCATTGGGTCGACCCACTTGATGCCATGGCCACTATCTCCCCCTTGGGAATCAATTTACACCTTATCATTCTCTCACCCAAAACTTCCAAGTCTAATAGGGCGAAATCAAGGACTTGCCTATTCTAGACCTCTTAACCCGAGAAGATTTAGGAACTGCCAAGGACACTATACTACCATTCTCCACTTCCTTCAACCTAACTTCCAATCTAGCCAACTGATGGGCACCATTAGTCTCCTCTTTGCAACAATCAACAACACATGCTAGGCTACCTAGAGTACTAACCCCAACATTAGCCTTACCGAAAAAAAACAATGCACACTCATACCATAATCCCTAAGGAGTTCTAACAACCTTCTCGCTATCTACAATGCAGACCTATCATATTTAGCAAACGACCTCTCATCCTCTAAGACTTGCTACCCTACCCCCAAATGATTCACAAGCCTTAAACAAATCAATACCTCATCACTAGAGACCACCACAAACATATCAAGGTAGGGTTTTAAGACCTGATTGAAGAAAACCACAATCAGCACCTATGCATAAGTCAACCAAACAACCCAATCAATACTAACAATGATCACTCCTAACTCGAAAAGCCACCTAGGAATATCACGTACCTTCATCCTCACTTGGGGACAAAACCTGAATCAAAGATCAATCTTAAAGAAGTGACTAACCCATCGTAGTTGACTAAATAGATTGACCATCCTTACCCATTATTTTACAACCTTACGGGTTCTACACTCATTAGAAACATTCTATGAAAATAGCCCAAACTACCTTGAAACCCCCAATGTGACAAGCTAAGTCGTCATCCCACAAGAATACTTATGATATGCATGTACATACTTTCAAAGAGGCAATAGTCAGTTTTCCAAATCATTTTTCAAAATAATCCATGTACATGAATGCATATGCTATGAACAATGAGGAAATGATATGGGTAATTAAGACTCCATTTAAAATCAACTTTTGTAATATGAAGTTGAAGTGAACAGATAATTAATTACATATTTAAATCCATAGTATAATCTCTCATGCGTAAATCATTCAAAAAGGGAACATGCATACTTATAACTTTAAGAATCCAAAGTAAATCCCCATATAATGGTTTAAGTCGCATTAAAATCATCAAATAAACACTATCCATTCATAAGTAGAATTTTAAGAATTATAATATTCAAATCCCAAATTAAAATAAGTAAAAATCCATGTAGGTTTTCTTGAAAATAAATTTTGAAAAGGGCTTAACTTCATACTTGCATAATCATAGATAATTTCATGAATTCATAACATACTTGATAGACTATATTCATCATGAAGTCACTTGACTTGTAAAACATGCACATATCTTGAGAATTCTTAACTTCGCATTTCATCAAACACTTGGTGGATACATATGAGGACATGTTCAAATCATGCAAAGTATAAGAGTATAGATCACAAAATAGTGAAATCAATGAATCTTAAGATCATGTAAATCTACCCACCAACATCATGGTAAAACCCCATCATGGGTAACTTGTAAATCATACCAAAACTTCACAATATTTCATAGATTTCATAGCTTGATCATGTATAGTCTCAATAGATAAAGATCACTTCATAGTATAAGCTAAAAATAGATATTTATGTATAATCAAAAATATTATACAAAGCCCCAACGTATTTCATGATTATTTCATGATAATAGATATCCATAAGAAATACATCTTGAAATTATGCAATTTTCATAAAAAGGAAGATTGGGCTTCGTGGATGAAAGGAACCTATGAATGAAACCCACATACACATGAATCCTAGTAATAGAAACTCTCTAACCTGTCAAATAACCCTACTCAAAATGTCGGTCACAACATGGCCTTACATAGGGTCAACTAAGCCATAGGAGCAACAATAGAAGAGAATCTACTCACAATCCCTAGCAATAGCCCACTAAACCCAAGCAGATTCTAATATACGGTGAAGTCAAAGGTCTAGGATACTCTCTAATCACCTTCGTCTTACTAAAGTCCACTTTAATACTATCACCCGGCACCACACAACCTAGAAAGGTAACCTCTTATCACCAAAATAACCATCTCACCCACTTAGCACCCAACCTTCTTTCTTGAACTCGTAATACTATCCTCAAATGATCACATGAACTACCTCATTAGGGAACGAACACATTATCATCACCAAAACCACCATAAACCTATTAGGATAAGGACTAGAGATCTTACTCATGAGACTTATAGGCATAACCTGTGTGCTAGTCAACCAAAAGACACTACCCAAACTTCAAATATCAAAAAGGGACATTTAAGGCCTCATCTATCGCCAACGACAATTCTATAAACAACAAACTTAGATTCAATGCCTCCAATTCTCACAAGATGAAAAATGCACCCTTTAGAGACCAATTGTACCTTAAGTCAAGATTGGACCTACCTCACCTTGTTACCACTTAACAACCTCCTACTCAAAGACGAGTTCATTAGGGAGTCAGATTCTAACTCTATGGGTCCCACCATCCATGGAGACACAACATGCATGCAACTATTCTATCCCAAGTACAACATCAAAATCCACCCCATCAAATCCAACAAGCCACATAGCAAGACCTAATGCAATACAAACCCACATCAACATCTATGAACTTTCTAGCAATAATATACCCTACCAAGAGATAAAGACCAAAGGTTCACATCACAACTCGGGGCACACAAGAAGCCCCACCATTAACTAAAAGAATAGAGAAGAAATAGTAAAACTTGGATCCATCAAAATCAAAACCTTCTACTTACCTTCCTTCACCTTCCTCTTTGAAGCAGCATGATCAACTAAAAGAGCAAAGAACATTCGTTAGAGTGGAAAGCCCTATCTCACTTCTAAAGCACGACATAGACCATGAAGTAGGGAAACATTTCCTAAAATGTCTCATAGCCTCCTACTCATAGTTATGCTACACAACACAACCATGAATAAGATTCTAATTGACGCGGTGTGTTGGACTCCGAGGATCTATCAACCTAGTGCTCTGATACTATCTTTCTCACAACCCAAGCCTTGGTCCTAGACATGATCGACGAATAGGGAACCCGAAGGCCCCAAACAAGCCCCATAACACATCATTACACATCCTTGATCGCAGAAACAGTTAAATGATATATAAAGAATGTAAATAAGGGTAAAAGGGATTAAGTGAGAACTTGTCATAACATAGAGTCAAGAGATAATAGAATCAACTCATAGAATAAAATACAGTGCTTTGTACAACAACACCTCTATTATATAGATAATGGCGGGGGCCAAGACATACAACCGAGCTCACTCTCATAGTCATATGTATAAGATAAAGTAAAGAGAATCTTAATATATAATATTAGAGAATAGTCCTTTTCTCTGGAATAACTCACCAAAGGCTAACTTAAACAATCCATCAAGCCACAAGATGAATCAATAGGAGCTCCGGTCTCTACATGGTGACATCATGTAGGCATAGAGTATGCGTTAGTACGTTTGAATGTACTAAATATGTGGGATGCAATGCAATAATAAATAGGCTTCATAATCAAAATGCATACAATAGACAATAGGCATAGTATAGCAAAATGGCATGTATGTTAAAAACATAAGTAAAACATACTTAAGTAACTCATACTTGCATAGGACATATCATGTGGGTAAGAATAGACCAACATATATTGGTGAGAGGTACCAATGCCTCACTTAGGTTAATGAGGTATCAACCACTCACTTAGTTTAATGACGTACCAACCCCTCACTTTGGTTTAGTGAGGTACCAACCCCTCACCTTGGTTAAGTTTCATCACTATTGCTACTTCCCGTGAAATCAACTCATGAATTTCATACTCTTATCATCATAAAGTTATTATATATCTTCACTTCCTCTCATCATTATACATCATATGCATACGATTTTTTCATCATCATTTTATCATCGTTTCATCATCATATAATCATTATAACAGTTTTCAACTCATAAGAAACGCATTGGACCTTCAATTCCTCAAGAAACCTTAGCTGGATATTTTATCAAACTTTTGAGAAGGTGTAATAGGGGTAAGAGACCATGCAATTTATAGATGAAATTATGCAAGAAAATCTATAGTAAAACCTTCAATCAACACCTTGCAACACCCCCAAGACATTCACATCAAAATCCCTCATCAAATCCAACATTAGATCCAAGATTTAGAGCTCAAAATATGCTTAAACAACCATACTTTCATGAACTAAAATCACTGTGCACTAAATTTCTCAATATAGACCCACATGTAAAATTAACTTTAAATCATGTAATATTAGTAAAAAGGAGGCTTAGGCACCATGGGTGAAAAGACCCAATGGTTCAACACCACATATATTAGCTTTGGAGAACCCTTGAAAGAGGTTGGAGATGGAGACTTCAATCTTGAATGAAATCCTTGAAGAAATCCTTAAGATTGGTCTTGAGTTTGGGACTTGAATTTAGGGTGAAATATGATTCTAAATGTTTGAGTGAGTTTTGGGGAATGTTTAGGATGATATGAGGGTGAAATAAGGCTAAGTATATGGATTTTCAAGTGTATGAACCCTTAATCCCAAGACTTAAAAGTCT
This sequence comes from Solanum clarkiae, assembly GCA_011800125.2. NCBI lineage: Eukaryota > Viridiplantae > Streptophyta > Magnoliopsida > Solanales > Solanaceae > Solanum > Solanum clarkiae. Next base: position 30,022 of record JAABOM020067621.1, on the reverse strand, counting down.
TAAGACTTAAAAGTCTTGGACCAAAGTCAAGAAAAAAAGGACCAAAATATGGACTGCTCATTGGAAATTGCATTTTCTGCACGAACAAGTTTTACAAAAATAGGCATAAATCCTTCATCCGAACTCAAACTGAGATGAAACAAAATGTGTTGGAAAGCTAACTCAAAGGGATTTCAGTTGATATGTTAGGTCCACCCAATTCGATTTGTGCTAAGAGATATACCCCTTCAAAGTTGACCCTCCTAAATAGCATATTTTGAGATTTTCGAATTTTGATATGGTTACTCTAAAATTCGGGTTAGACCTATTTCCCACTCAATTTGACCCCCTAAACAAGAATAAGAAGTCGGAATTTTAAAATAATGAATGAATTTTTAGATATATGGAAAAACAAGATTCCAGGCACTTTAGAGGCACGTTTTCGGGCACTTTTTGGGGTCATTTCAGTAGGTGCTTCAAGCAATCTTCAAATGAGTCTCCAACCATGCTAAATTCATCCATGAAGACTTAAATAGTCTCTTCCACCATTCCTATAAGATGGACATCATGCATCTCTTGGATGTTACTAGGTCATTACACAACCCGAATGACATCCTCTTGCATGCGAAGGTGTAGGAGCATGTAAATGTCCTCTTCTATTGATCCTATGGAGCAATGGTGAAGTGATTATAGCATGTATACCTATCAAGAAAGCAGTACCACCCTTTTCCAACTAGTCGATCCAATATCTGATCTATAAATGGCATAGGGAAGGGATCTTCTTTGTCTAAGCATTGTGTTTTCTGTAATCTATGCATACACTCCATCCTGTGACTAGCCGCACTGAGATCAACTCATCATTGGCATTTTGTACCACTATGATACCTCCTTTCTTTGGAACGCACTACACCGGACCCACCTATTCACTATCGATAATCGAGTAGATTACTCCTGCGTCCAACCATTTGATGATCTACTTGCGCACAACTTCTTGCATAGGAGGGTTAGGGCACCTTTGGTGCTCAATGCTCGGCTTATAATCCTTGACTAGCTAGATTTTATGTGCACATACCCTTGGAAGGATACCAATGGTATCTGCAATTGTTCATCCAATGGCCTTCTTAAACTGTTTAAGCACTGTTATAAAGGTGCTCACTTGCTCCTCATTCAAGTTTGCAGAAACTATGACTGGCAAAGTGTTGTTAGCTCCCATAAATGCACACCTCAGATGTGTTGGAAGGTCTTTCAATTCTAACATCGGTGGGTCTTATATGGAGGGCTTTGTGGGTGGTGATTCCCGATTCTACAAATCTAGCTCTAGCTTAGTTTGGCACCTAGGACCATAAGACAACCCTAGAGTAGTCACTATCTCCTCATAGTCTGGGATACCATCACTGTCGAAGTTCATTAGCACTGCCACCAAAGTATCAACACCCAATCATACTTCAACCGGTACCTCTGGTTCAGCATCATCAACAGCCTCAATAATAAAAACTAGTCTCAAATCATTAATTTTTCTTGCTTGTAGGAAAACATTGAAAAAGACCTTATCTTTCCCAAATCTAAACATGAGTTGGTCTTTCTCCATATCAACTAAGGTGCGTCCAGTAGCTAAGAAGGCCTCCCTAAGATAATAGGGACTTCAAAATTGAAGTTACAATCAAGGATCACAAAGTCTTCAGGGAATACCAACTTTTCAACTTTGACTAGCACATTGTATGGTATTCTTACAGGCTTCTTCACCGTGCGATCCAATATCAACAACCGCATGCTAGTTGGAGTAAGGGCTCCTAATCCAAGCTTCTTGTAGATTGCAAGTTGCATCAGGTTAATGCTGGCACCCAGATCATATAGTGCCATTGCAAACTCCACATCTCCAATGGTGCAGGGTATGGTGAAAGCACCTGGATCTTCTTGCTTCTGAACCATGGACCTTGTACCAATAGCACTGCAATGTTAAAGCTATTGAGAGAGCTCCTAACTCACAATGTACTTTTTAGTGACGAAGTCCTTCATATACTTAGCATACCTTGGCATCTTCTTCAATGCCTCAATGAGAGGGATGTTGATGGAGAGTTGTCTCAGCATGGAGAGAAAGTGCTTGAATTTGTCTTCCTCCTCCCTCTTTTTGATTCTTTGAGGGAAGGGAGGAAGAGACCTAGGAATGGCCTTCAACCTCTATGGCGCGTCAACAGCTTCATCACCTCATACTTGGCACGATCATTAATGTCACCCATGTTACACCTATTTTTTAAAGGATAAAGTGGTCATTGTCAAGATATAGAACCTAACCAAGGTTAGAGCTGATCCTACATAGGAATACGTAGACTCACGAGAATTCACCAATTTGCAATTTGAATGACTGACTAACTTACTTCCCCAAAGGAGGGGTTTGCAATAATTAATTGAGAAAATAAAACTAAGCTAACTATCGCAAGAGAAATCAATATGGAGAGAAACTAGGATATTGTGTTCCCCATGATTCCCCAACTCAGTATCATTGGATAACCTAATTCTTTTCTAGTGTATAGCATGCAGGACGATAATTTATATGTAACAAGCCCTTTGGTCAAAGGTGAGAGGTGAATTTCACTATGTGACTTAGTCCATCTCCATAGTGTGCATTACTAACCATTACCTATTAGTGCCACGACAACCTCCCCTTGGCCTAGTTTGGTTGATTAGACGAGAACACATCAATCAAATCTAGTTAATTAATCTCTTTTCCTATTCGTTACTACCTTGGTCCAGTCAGTAACGCTAAGCATGTTCTAATGTTAGCCACCACTAGAAACATGCAAAACGAAGAGAGTTAATTAGTACATGCGTGTACACTTTCCAAAAATTGTGAATTATCCAATTTTACTTTGTTAATTCTTCATGGTTCCCAAAACCCTAGTTGTGGATTTAGCCACTCATGGTATGTGTTGATGAAAGAATTATGATATTGACAAGACAAAATTAAACACTTACACAATAGATTTAAGAACAAGAAATCTAACTTCAATGAAAATGACAATCTTTAAGGTCAAATTCAACCACAAGTGTTCTCAAAGACTCTCTTACAATTTTCTTTCTCAAAATATTGAGTTCTCTGAGTACTAGGTGAAAACTTATCAAACTAACGAGAATTTCTACAAAATAACCTAAAGACCTATCTATAATAATTAAATTCAAATCCTAAATGACTTAGGAGAACTGGTCGGCACGCCTCATGAAATCTTTTTAGGGCCCGTATTGACTTTTACGGTCCATAATCTGGGTCTTATATATTGTTGCTGAAAAATTGGACTTTCTCTTTATGGAACCCCTTTACGACTCATAAAATGGTTTACGACCCGTAAAAAGGGGGTCTCGTCTGATGAACTTCAACAAGTTTTTATTCTCTGATCCTCAGGGCACGAAACATCTTTGACGACTCATAAACTAATCTTTGGCTCATCTGCATATTCGTAGAATCAACTTTAGAAGTCATCCCCTCACTGGAAATCTTCATGAAACCTCCCTATGGCCCATAGAATGGTCTATGACCCATAGAGGGTCTCATATAGTAGCAAATCTGCAGTAACTTCTGAAACTTTCACCAAAATCATGGCCAACCTGTAATCCTACAAATATAAACACATAAAACCCATGAACATCGCATTGAGAACACAAATAACTCCATATTTTAAGTATCAAAATTGTTGTATTTTGACAGCATATCAACACCCTCAACTTAAAATTGTTACTAGTCCTCAAGCGACTAACACAATTTATATAGACAATATAGTAACACACAGACTTCAACTCAATAGCATACATCACAAAAGTCTCTGACTCAGATACCTACACTAACTTTTCAAAATAGGATTAGATAGCTATTTAGGAAACCAATGGAAACTGATGCATGTGACAACACAACTATGACAAGTAAGGTATTATCGACAATCCATAATCACTGAACAAGCCTAGTGCTAACAATGCAGTACTGGTGCCCTTACAGAAAGAGGTCCCATATATGACACTCAATGATGTTTTCATGTTTAGCATTGGGACGATACAAAATCACTCTCTCTCACAACAGATATCTATGCATAATGTCTAATGCCATAGATTTTCCCCTATACTCCTGACTTAGACCTTCAACTAACTCGATTAGGATCACTTTGGGACTTTCTAGGCTTGTAACCTAGGCTCGAGGGGCTTTAGTATGATATTATGGTAAAATAGTGACTAAAGACCCTCCTTGAAACTATATTTTTCTACACTTTTGCCCCACAAACTCTGTTATTTTTACTTTATTCTCCCTTTTTCCTATTTCAAGCTTTTATGGGTGCTTTCATTTCATTTTTCAGCTTTGTGCCTTGTTTTCACACTTCATTTTGCTTTTTAACTCACATCTAAGGCATTACTTATTTTTCTTTCACCTAGTAGATGATTTTTCTCTTTCTCTATGTATTCCTTAGTCACCCCTTTATTTTTGTGTTTCACTCTTACACCAGCTACTCTCAACTTAGGCTTTTAGCCTGTGTTAAGGTGCACAGTATCCATCCTTCAAACCAGGGCCACTTTTGATAGCCACCCTTAACTTAGGCTTTTTCTCTTAGTCAAGGTACACAATGTTCAAGCAAAGACTAGGGCCATTTTCAGGATCTTACAACTAACAAGGCTAGGTTAATCAGGTGCTTTCAAAAATAGGTACATGTTAGACTCGAACATTAGGAATGAGGGATATATCATCAAATTTGGTTGGTCATTTTTAGGCTAAAGTGAACTTATTTAAGAACAATTGGCTAAGATCCTTTCTACTCCAATTAATCTACAATCTAACTTAGAGTACTAAGGCAAGTCCTGAATTAGCATAAAACACATGAATTTATCAAATTATGCTCACACTAACATGGACTACATATATTATCAACAAAAAGATGCACAGATCATGCTTCTTATCTCAATGTACCCTCACTTATTAGAACAGATATTGTCACACACTTAAACATGCATGGATGCTATTTAACTACAAATCAAAAATTTAGTGGATATCATTTTTCAAATAAAACACAAAAACATGTTATATGCCACAAGTGTTTTGGTGCTCTATGCTGCAAATATTATCTAAACATCTTAAATGTGCCGGTCCAATAAAAAGTAACTATCCACAGGGAATAAGAACATAGGCAAGAAAACCCCGGGATCAAAAATTGGGGTAGTTATGGACCCAAGCTACTCACACATTATTGAGGCCTATAACTATCCATACCCCATCGAAAAAGATGTGCATTGTCACTAATGCACGAAATCAGAACAAAATATAACATAAGATGTTAAAAACATACCTCGGTGCCTAGGTAATGGGGTGGTATGCTCAGTAATGGTACTCTGTCTGGAGGGATGAGCACCCCTCACCTGCTTCATTTCTCGAACTTGTCTCATCTCCTCAAGACAAGCTCGAGTTTCTCCTCTTTGAGATTCACACGTATGCGTCACTCATCTGGCTCATCATCCGTGTAGGGTCTCTTCCCAAAGGAAGACTAGGTGGGTTCCTCTGGAGCAAACAAGTCAACCATCATCACCAGAGGTATAGTCAATAGTAGTGCAACCAGTGCCGCTAGTAATGTTGTTAAGTCAGAGCTGTTGGATCTTCGTCTGCATAGCTAACAAGTTTGAAGGTCAGGCCTTACCCAATATCTATAGTTTCTTATCCTCGAAAGCATCGATGTGAGCATCCACGATAGAAGTACAGTCTTGTAAATTAGCGACTGTGAATGCTTGACTCCGACCCTTTGAGTCTTCTATCGCCTGGCGAACCTATGGCCTGATTTGATGAATAAGATAAGTCAACTGTGACTCCCATGTGATAACCTCTGCACCAAGGCCTGTATAGTGGACCCCTCTCTAACTACCTTGGGTTATATCAGCATTAATGGTGGCTGTCTCAAAACCCTTAGTAATGACGCTGGAGCAAACATCTCAAGCATAAGTGGAGGCTTTGCTCACTGGAGTGCCACCGAGTTCTCTTTATCCTTGATCAGTCTGGGATCCAATGTACACTGGGCCTCAATCATGTAGTCCAGCTGATGCAGTATCTCCACTCTCGATTCTAGATAGAGCCTTGAAATCAAGTGTGGGAACCGGATGGAGGTGGACCTCTTTAGTGCGGCCTCATGAATCTGCTCAGCAATGAGGTGGACCCAGTCAATCTAGCTTCAGAGTATTATCAGAAAGTGTCGATCAGATGTATGAATGAACAATCGCCCACCAAAACTTGACAAGGAAACTGAGTGAAGCCTTGACAATAGGCTCCAAGTGAGTGGTGAGCCAACTAGGTTTTAGACCCTGCGCAATAATGTACCCAGCCACCTATCTCATCAAAGTGGTTCGCCTCTCTAGATCTTTCATCACAAGTGGGTCCCTTGTCTCCCCACCTTATAGTTGAATTCTGTGGTGGATCTGAGGGTAAGAAACTCGGGACCAAATACGGCGAATGATGGCCTCATATATATCCACTCATTGACCCCTCAATCTCGTCTCAATCAATCTGTGCTGAGCGACGGGCTTCTTCCCCTTAGGAAGAGTAAGCTAGATGGTGACTGCATATGAAGCATATAACTCTCTCACCATGGTCGGGAAGTATTTTCCAAGAGATCTAGTTAGCCACTTGAGCCTGTATCTAATCATCGTGTCCTAGAGGCTGGGGACACACTCGAGTCTGTCAGCGATGACTCTGGGCTCCTCATAAATAGAGTTGGCTAGATTGCCCCACTCTATCTATTGTATGCCATCTGTATAGATCTCCCACATACCCTCGGCACACCATCGGCTAGTGAGAGCATCTGGTGTAGATGATAATGATCGAGGTGCGTTAGAGCACTTTGCCACTGATCTATCCTCAAAGCCTCTCTAAGAACTGAACTACTCTCTAGATTGAGTCATTTGTCGTAAACCACTCTCATCATTTCCTCCTACCTCAGACTAGGGAGAGCGAGAAATAGGAGCCTAAGTATGCCCAGCTTTGGTAGTGGCTCTGGTCTATGGTCTATGTACCTCTTGATCCGAGTTGACATCCAGTACTTCTAATGAGCCACTCAGCTAAGTGGCCTACTTATCCTCCAAAGGCTCATCCCTGAGCCTCCTCTGTAGGGATAGAATCTCTTCATGTTTGTCTTTTGGAGCTGTAGTACCAGAAAAATAAACATGTACATACCCTAGTTAGCCCCAACAAATTAAAATTGGAATGCAAAAGATTATCTGAGGTTAGTTGCCGAAAGGCTTTAGGAAAGAACCTTTACAGGTTGTAATGGATATTACGAGACATAAAAACCCTTTGTAAACTAGTGGTTTAAACAACCTTTGCTACTAGAAAAGTCTACGAGACCAGATATGACTCGTACAGAAGTTTACGAGTCATAGACTGGTCGTAGAGATTTTCAGTGAGTAATTAATTCCAGGAAGAGATCTATGAGACCTATCTACAAGCCATAAAGTGATCTACGACTTGTAGAAGGTTTTATCTGATGGAAAATTAGAAATATCAAGTTTTTCTAAATTTGTAAGAAGGGCAATTATGGCTCATGGAATGATCCACGGGCCATAAAAGCCACTTGTGAACCAGAAAAATCTGTTACCTGAGTTTCTAAGTCCATCACATGGACCCGAAAAGACTAATTCAACCAACAATATTACCAGCATCAAAGCAAAACACACGCACTGACATGATTTCAACACTACAATCGTCACCTTGAACATGTCTTGCATATATACACCCCATCAAAAGTGATTAAGCATGGTTTATCATATAATTCCGACCACCTATGGTTGATTTCAACAAAATTATGCACCTATATCATCGCCCACTAATTTCACAAGCACAAACATACAATCAAACATGGCACGGGGTTCAATAGGCACAAATGAAAACTAAGACAATTCACACAAGGCCCAAAGTGCCCGATTCTAGACTTAATCAACAATGCTAATACGGACAACCTAATTTCAACTAGTAAAATTTTAATTCAAATAAGGATTTTATGTCTAAACACCATACCTCAACCAATTTTAAAATAAATCATTCAAACAAGGAAAATTAAGGGTTTTAATTTAACTAAAAAATTACCAAGAACTTGGAATTAAATTCGAAGAAGATGGAAATGAGTAGTCATAACACCCTAGGTTGCGAGAATTCTGATCGAAAAAGAAGTGCAAGATGGTCGTCGGTTATTGGAGAATTGAGGGGAGGGGAAGGTAGGGTCAATTTAGTAATCTTAGCTCAGAATAGGTTCAAAATAATTTGACCCCTATATTTATACATTGACTGGGTCAACTGATGTACTGTCAAAATACAGCACATTTGGTGCCTAATGTTTTGTGTTAATCTTGCAGAAAAGTTAGGTTGGCATGATTTTGAAGAAAAGTTGCAGATTTTGCTGAAGCATAGGCCATACAAAACCACCTACGAGTTGTAGGTGCGTCGTAGCAAGAAACAGAGATCAAAAAATAAGAAATCTGCCAAGTGAAGGTCATTTCTACGAGGACATACTATGAGTCGTAAGACACACTACAACTTGTATAAGTGGACTCGTGGCAAGAATCAGATTACCAAAATGTTGGACCAAAAACTGAAGACCAAGGCCACGAGATGAACATACGAGTCATAGCCCAAGCAACGACTCATACCAGTGGGTCATACTAGTTAAGGTGGCCATCATCTTGGGGACAACATTTCTGATCCTTGACTGTGAAGTTGATTTTGAGGTGGCCATCATCTTGGGGACAACATTTCTGGCCACTGGGAGAGCCCTAGTGGATATGGATTTGGGTCAACTGCCATTTAAGGTTAATGATGCAGAGGTTGTGTTCGATAATCGCCAATCCATGAAACACCCGAATGAGTGCAAGAGTGAGGTGTGGACCCTTAATGATAGTTGATATAGGATTATGACAAAGTTGAGCTGCAATGTTAAACAAGGCGCTTCTTTGGAGGCAACCCAATCATTGTTGATAATTTCTAGCTTCTTTTAAGTGTTTTTGGTTGTTGAAATTCTTAGGTAGAAGGTGTGATTATGCTTTTAGTTGAAATACATTGATGTAATTTTAATATTTTGAAAATTGTTATGTTTGAGACTTGGCTTGTAGGTGAAAAACTGAAGAACTGAAGACCTGAAAAAATGGCACTTAGAGCAGCCTCTATGATCAGGCCTACAAGTCGTAGTCCTCACTATAACTCGAAGTCCTCACTATGACTCGTAGTCATTCCTCGAGGGTAACCGTGAGTATCAAGAGTTGGCATGTACACTACGAGCCAATCTTATGACTCGTAGGGTCCCCTACAAGTCATAAGTGGGGTTGGTAGTGCCCAGGTATGATCCATAAAATTTTTGCACGTGTTGGATCTACTATGATACTAGGACCTACGATTCATAGGACACCCTTCGACTCATGGTTTGGGTCTCGTAGCCCCGATCTACAGTAAGAAAAATCTTACCCGATTTCGTTTAAATGGGGGTCAAAATAAAATCTGACGACCAAAATTCATTTTCCAAACCCTAAATATGACAGAAAACCCTTCTTTATCATCAATATCATTTTTCCAATCAAAACCCCGGCCACCCACGTCATTTTCCGGCCAAGATTCCGGTAAAGGCATTTTTTTCTAGTGTTTCAGCTTGTTTTTCCATCTATAGTAGATTGGTTCACTTCTTCTTCAATTTGGTAAGTTTCTTGGTTAATCTTAATGCACTATGGTGGTGAGTTATGCTATAGATGAATGTGTATGTGTTTAACCATAAATTTTCAAGCATATTTTATGATATTTTAATATAAACTTAAAACCTAGGGTTGGTGTGCTTTGAAGGATGTTGTGATGAATTGAACCTTGTTTGAAATTCTTTAGGAGGAGGTTGTGATTGTGTAAATGCTCAATCCCTTGAGTGTAGTGCCTATTTGTGTCTAAGCATTGATCGAATTACTTTTGGAATTGGAATTTGGCTAGTGTGGATGTATTCCATAGGTGTTAATTTGGTGGTCTAGATTGAAATGGTCTGAATGAACTAGATAGAATTTCTTGTTGATATCTAGTGTGAGACTGGAAAGTATTTTGTTTTTGGTTTGCTTGACATACTATTAAAGTGAATTCAATTCTTAGGAATGATGGTTGTTCTGAATTTATGATATTATTGAGGGATTGTTTATTCACCAAGTACTTGATATTGTTATTATGTGCCAGGTATGTTGAATTGTGTCTTTGGTTTATGCTTTGCGTGGGAAAATGTTAGGCACTACAGATGCCTTCTGTGTTCAGCTACAAGGGACTTCTACGACTTATAAGTCCCTATACGAGTCATAGTGGTCCTTTATTGCAAGCATTAGCATCTGTCGTTCCTTCATGTTTCTCATACGAGACTCACATACAACTCGTAGTGCCTGCTACAACTCGTAGTGAGGGTCTCATAAGCTTATCTAGGTTTTGAAAAATGTTTCTGAAAATGGGTACGAGCACAGACTACGACTTATAGGTCCCCCTATGAGTCATAATTGTTCCTCGTATCTGAGATCAGAAAGCATCTCTCTAGGATTTGTGGTTCTACTAGGATAGTTTGCGACTCGTAGGTCAACCTACGAGTCATAACTGCACTCGTATCTGCAAACATGTAGTTGCATTAGTGACTATCTGTTTTTGATTTGTTTTTGTTCCTTGTTCTTGGTTATGTGAATTGTTAGTTTAAAAACTCTTAGTACTTACATGGGTCAATGGACGGTTTGCAGATATAATGCCTCCAAAGGACAAACGGGCAATTCAAACATTTAGGTGGAGGTTGGTTGATGAGTCCTCCAAGACCGAGTAGTCTGAAGGCTCGGTAGAGGTGCATAGGATTAGGATAAACCCCATGGAAAATATGCCTCAGACCAAGGCACGTACAGCTCGGGAACCTATGGATGTAAGTAGTTCCTCCTAGTTTGAAGAGGAGCTACAAGAGATTGAGAGAAATGGCTCGGGAAATAGCTCTCCACAGATGACTCCCACGCATTCCAGCTCCGAGTCAAAGTCCAAGAGCACCTCATAGCCTCAGCAGAGGAATCCCAATCTCATCCCCCAATTGATCCCAGAAGGTGTGTTGTGGGCATGAAAGAAATATACGACCAGGGGTTGGAGCCTAAGGGGCAAGCCAAACCGATCCGCCAATTTTATGAGGAGTCCAGATTGAATGCCTCAGGCTTAGATAGAGTACCCGAATTGGATGCTGGGTTGGATGAGCACGAACTATGGTGGACCACATAGCAACTGGGAAAATATGCCCCTTACGTAGTCTGTGAATTCTATGTGGCGTATCTTTCTACACTTCATCGGGGGTTGCCGAAGAACAAGAATACAATTATAGTAGCTGAGGATATGGGTGGTGATAATCGGGGGGAGGAAAGTTGATATTTCAGAGGAGACGATCCGACGAGTGCAATTTGGCCTAGTTATAGAGTGCCTCAGTCTACCGCGGAGTATGATGGCCGTATTGATAAAATGAGGAATGTGGTGACTGGGAAGATCATTGGAGCCAAGACAAGAGCTACTATAGTGAATAGCCAGCCAAATCTTCGAGGCGGGTGTCAAGTCGACGTGGGTCACAAACCATGCAGATCCTATTATAAAATCCCACCTCTCATTCTGGGCCATGTTTTGGTGGTCTATTATCCATTGGCATATTAGGACAACCTTCCCGGATAATATGATCACCCTCAAAAGAGTTGTATTGTTGGCCAGCATTCTAGCCAGCTATGCTATAGATTGGGCCCGAATCATTTCAGAGTAGATTCATGATATTGCATCTTGGACGAACACCTCACTGACGTTCCTAGTTCTGATCCATCGACTATGCAGTGCAGCAGGTGTTTCTATCGACACTCATCAGGACCCTTATGTGCAGGCCATACGCACTATGGATCCCATCCAAATAAAGGCTGATGAGAACCTGATGTCCTTACCACAAGCATCTCCTCCAGCTATCCCAGAGCCATTCTGGGTAGAGCCTCGGATTCCAGGTTCATCTCCAGCTACTACCGGTACTACTCTGGCTACTGCAGAGCTTACACCAGTGGTTGAGATTGAGTCTACACAACCTCCAGCACTCCAGAACTAGTAGCATCTAATTTACAGGTTGACCTTCTTTTCTCTGCTGTTGCATTTCAGGCTTTATTACACAAAGTGGTTGTAACAGAGGGTAGGCTACGTGAGTTATCATCATAGGTTCGGCCATTGATTGATCAGACTGTTCGGGACTCCAAGGGGAGGATAAAGACATTCACCCGAGACTTAGTTGATGAGAGAGTCCAAGTGGTGGATGCCCAGATTGATGCATTTGAGACTAAAGTCCACAGGAGACTTGATGGAGCTAGACCTGCCGATGCGAGCATGGTTACTGAGGAGTTGGCCAAGTTCAAGGCCGACTTATTATAGATGATGACAACCCCTGTTCCAGCCACAGAGATAGCACCGGTAGGTGATGCGGCATTTTATTGGCTCACCGACCATCCGGACACCTATGGGAAGAGGCCTCTCAAGCATGACGATCAGAGCCAACCCCAAAGAAGTAGATACCAAAGGAGGAGCCCATACTAGATAAGGTGATGCATGAGTCGTTACTACTGGCCATTCAAAGAAATAGAGAGGGGCACACCCCACATGGAGAGGGTATCTTAGGAGTAGCTATAACTCATGCAACCGAGAAGGAGATGCAGCCGAGAAGGAGATACAACCCCAGGACCCCATAGATTAGCCCAAGATTGGTGCTTGAGCACCATAATATTTGACCCCTTTTGACCCACAGCTCTTATTTTCCTTTATGGATCTTTTGTCCTTGTGTTAGACAATATTGTTTTTCTATTGGTTTTTGGATGTTTTTGTTGTATAATATTCTTATTTTGGGTTTTGGATATTAGTTTTGTTAATTGTAATTTTTAATGTTTATATATCTGTGTTATGTTTTCATTTTCTTGTCTTAAGTTTGTGTTTTTACTTTGAGGAAAAAGTATCATGTTTGGTGGGGTTGTGGAAGTTATGGATTAAGGTGAAGTCTGAGTAGCCTCAAGTCCATAACTTCCCCTATTTTTTATCCCAAGGTTTTCTTGTTGTGTTTCTTTTTCCTTGTGGATATTTAATTTTCTATTGAACCGATATGTTTTAGGAAGTGTAGATAATTTGTAAGTGCATAGTAATGTTATCTGTTGGCATATATATATTTCTTACCTGTTCTTTAAGTTTTTGGTAAAAATTAGGTACCCTCAAAAATTTTGGATTGTAGTTATTGATGTATTCATACATTTTGAGTATTTGACAATGTTAATTTTGATACTGTGAAAGTGAGATGGGGCTAGAAGCATGACCTGAGAGTCTATACTTGATTGTGTGTCCAATGCCATGTGTGTTGTGAGCTTATTTGATGCATTCATGTTTCATTTTTGGACTCAGAACTTGCCCTAGTACTCAAAGATTGGTTTAGTTATTTGGAAGTGATCTTAGGCCTTTTTTCTGATAGTAAGTCCACTTGCCTAAATTACCTACCAAATGAACTAGTGAATCCCTTGTTCCAAATGTTTAAGCTTCTCATGTACTCATTCTTTCTTGGAACCTTGCTAACCTTACCTCGTTTGATGAAATACCTTGATCTTGGCCCTGATTTATCCTTGAAGATGTGACCTTGATTGAGGCTAAAAGCCTTAGTCGAGGGTGGCTGCATTGGTGGCCCTGCTTTGAGGCATAGATATTGTGTACTTCACCTTAGGCTAAAAGCCTAAGTTGAAAGTGGCCCTTCTTATGGTAAAGTAACAAAACTTAGGTAGTTAGTTGGGGTGAAAATAAAGAAAGTAAATAATCACGAGTCGGGTGAAGTAAAAGAAAGAAAGAGTGCCTTGAGTTGAAAAGATTAGCAAAAATGAGCTCAAAATGGAGGCACAGCTGAAAAGTGAAAGAAAAAGCCCGGGAAAAGCTTGAAATGGGGAAATAAGGGAGGACTAGTGAAATTAGAGGGGTTGAGAAGATAAAAAAGTGTTGGTAAGCATGGTTCAAGGATAGCTTGCAATAACTAATTGCCTAAAATGCCATACCAAAGCCCCCTGAACCTATGTTACAAACTCTTAAGTGCTAAAGTGATCCAAATCCACTTTGTCACCAAGACAAAAGATGAGTATAGGGGCCAGCTTCTGGTGTTAGTCATTGTGCATGAATTTCAATTGTGAGAGTGAGAATATTTTCTCAGTCCCTGAATTCTGAATGTTTTTGAGTAAGTAGAAGGGACTTCTTTCTAGTGAGAGCATTTGCACTACTTGAGTAGCATATGACTAAACCAGTGATTGTGGACAGCTGATGCTCCTCAGCTTATCATAGTTGGACTGCCACGTATGTCATTGTGTTCTTGATTTTGCTTAACAACTTTGAAATCCTGTTTTGAAAATGGTAGTGGGTATCTAAATCAGAGGAGTTGATGTATATGCCATTAATATAGTTGTTGTGTATTTCTCTTTATCTGTGTAGATTGAGTTATCGCTTGAGGATAAGCAATAATTCTAAGTTGAGGGTGTTGATGTTCTGTCAGAATACAGTGCATTTGATGCCTGAAACAAGGGATTTTATGAGTTCTTAAAGAGACTTTTATGCTTTTGATGTGTTTTTGTGTTGATCTTGTAGAAAAGTTAGGTTGGCATGATTTTGAAGAAAAATTACAGATTTTGCTGAAGCAAAGGCTATACGACACCACCTATGAGTTGTAGGGTGTGTCATATCAAGAAACAGAGACCAAAAATTTAGAAATCTGCCAAGTGACGGTCGCTCCTATGAGGACATCCTATGAGTCGTAAGACACACTACGACTCGTATAGGTGGACTTCTGGCAAGAATCAGAGAGTCAAAATATTGGACCAAAAAACTGAAGACTAGGGCTACCAGAAGAACATACGAGTTGTAGTCTAAGCAGTGAATCGTACCAGTAGGTCATACCAGTTGAGTCCAAGATGCCAATAACCTGATATGAAACCCTGACTATGACTCATAGGTCACCCTACGAGTCGTATCTACGAGGCGTACCATTTGCCAGCTGTCTTTTCTGCATAATTGTTAGAGTTTATTTGTACAAACTATAAATATTTTAAGTTAGGTTTTCATTTCATATCAGACATCTTGTAGACTTAGAAAATTGCTCTTGAATATTCTCTCAAGAATATTTTAGGGTTTCACCTTAGTTTATTATATTCTCTTGGAAAACCCATTTTGGAGATTGCAAATTTTGTGCTAAGTTTGGATATCTATCAAGCTTGTGGGTTTGCAACTTGTGGTATCTTCACTTTTCATTGTGTTGGTAAAACTTCCAACTATGTTTATTATTTTCATTTTTGTGTGTCTTGGCATAGCCATGAGTAGCTAAACACCCACAACTTGGGGTTGTGGGAACCATGAGTAGTTGAGCTGAGATGACCTAGGTTTCTTGTATTTCAATGATTGGGATTTTGCATGTATTGTCTATTTCCCTTCATTATTATTGTTGTTTGGTGGTGGCCAATACAAAACTCTGCCTACTACCACAACCCCGACCAAGGTAGTGATGAATAGGAAAAGGGAAGTAGATGACAGAATTCGATTAATGTGTTCTCGTCTAATCAACCAAGTCTAACCAAGGGGAGGTTGACTGGGATAATAGGTAACGGTTAGTTGACATGCCATGGTTGTCGACCAAGCACCATGGTAAAATTCGACCTTCACCTTCACAAGTGGGCTGGAAGAACTGTCCTGCATGCAAATCACCAATTGTAGTTATGTTATATAGGGTATTCGAGTCGATGAACCATGGGGAACATAATTCCCATGTTGTCCCTAAAATTGAGTGTTTCCTCATATTATAGTTAGTATATGTTTATTTTTGGTTTTGAATCACAACCCCCCCCCCCCATTTAGAGATTTTAGTTATTGATGCTTGAAATGATTAGTAGTGAAGTCTTGCAATCAAGCCCTGTATTCCCTGAGGATTTGACCCTAACCATTGATTAGTTTAATTGCTGAGAACGACCATTTTTTTATTAGTGCATGAACAACAGTTGTCATTATTAACTGAGTGTTAATGGGCCTAGATTCTAAAAAATAGTGCTTTACGGCTGATAAATCATGGTTTCGCAGAACATCCAAACCCTACTTTTTAGACTAGGTTTCACGGACCAATATACGAGTCGTTAAGTGATTTACGACTCATAGAGTTGGTTATAGAGACCCCAACACTTAACAAATTTTTCAGAACACTTACTTAGGGTCCACGAGCCCCATTCATGACTCGTATCTTGATCTACGAATCATAAATTAGGCTCGTGCACTGGAGTGCATACTTTCCTACTTACTGGAAATCTCCATGAGATGGGGTAAGGGTTGTAAAGTGCTTTACTGCCTGTAAACCCAGTCGTAGAGACTTAACTTGATGCTCTTCTCAGCCAAACTGGCTATCTTAGTACTGTATCTGTATACCCCTCATAAAACACACTATTACCCTATATGCAACTAGTCCGATATCCAAAATTACAATAAAAACCGGAAGAAAATAAACTACCTATGAATCCAAAAATTGAAAATAAACCTATAACTATGCTATTACATCAGAACCTTAGATGCCTCCCAAGTAGTGCCTGATTTATTATCACGGCATGACTTAGACAAATTGGTTACACGGACTTCACCAATTGCCCAGACTTCACTCTACAACTTATTAGAATGCTTTATGGACTGAAAGATATTAAAGACGACTTCGTTGCCATTCAATCTAAACCAGAGTTCACCAGCTTCCATATATACTAGGGCTCATCCAGTGGCTATCAATGGTCTTCCCAAGATGATTGGATCGAAGTCAACTTCATAATCTAGGATCACAAAGTCTGTAGGGAATACGAACTTCTCAATCTTTACCAACACAGAATATAATATTCCCACAGGATTCTTCACCGTGCGATCCGCCATCAATAACCGCATGCTAGTTAGAGTAAAAGCTCCCAATCCAAGCTTCCTGTAGACTGCAAGGGGCATTAGATTGATGGTGGCACCTAGATCACATAGTGCCCTTGCAAACTCTATATCTCCAATGGTCCAAGATATGGTGAAAGCACCTGGATCTTCTCTCTTCTAAACCAAGGACCTCGTAGCAATAGCACTGCAATGTTGAAGCTCTTGGGAGAGCTCCTGACTCACAGTTACATTTTATGGTGACCAAGTCATTCATGTACTTTGCATACCCTGGCATCTTCTATAATCCCTCGATGAGAAGGAGGTCGATAGCGAGTTACTGTTGCATGGAGAGAAAGTTCTTGAATTTTCCTTTTTCCTCCCTCTTTTTGATTCTCCGAGGGAAAGGAGGGGAAGGCCTAGGAATGGGATTCAATCTCTGTGGCGTACCAGCAGCTTCACTCACCCTATCCTTGCGATGATCATCTCCTTCATCTACATCCTTTGCTGCAACCATCTCCTCTCAATCATCTTCTTTATTAACCGACATGGGAGGGTCAATAGTTATCTTGCCAGCCCAAGTAGTAACCTCCATACACTACCCTTCATTTTTAGGATTTTGTACTGTATTACTAGGTAATGTACCCCTCAGACGTTGATTAAGTTGAGTCGATACTTGAGCAAACTATTGTTCCAGTTGTTTGATAGCCACAGCATGACACTCTACCTTTTGATTAATACTAGAGATCTCTGTTTTCATGCCTCTTAAGGTCTCATCCTCTGTCTCAGCCTTCTTGAACAAGTAGTAAAATGTCTCCTCAATTCTAGAACTACTTGCACCTGTGTTACGGTTGTGTGCTGGCACATAAGGACCATTTCTGAAGACTTCTCTGCGACCCCAATTTGTATCTAAACCCCTATTCCTATCATAGTAACCTCTGCGGTTGTCCCTATAAACTCCATCTCTACTGAACTTCCCATCATGGTTTCCTTGACCTCGGCACTACTAGTCTTGATTGGACCCTTGGGCGTTGGTTCAGAAACCCCCATCCGATCAGCAATAAAACCTGCGTCCTCGTCATAATATGGCTCCTTGCATATGGGTGCACATAGAGGTTAATGAACCACTCCATTCACTTTCTCTTGGCTCTGCTTCATCATCACCTCCATATATGTGCAAATATAGGAATGTTGTTGTATGATCTCTTCATTAATTCAGGCTTGCTCTGGACCCACATTGACAGTGCATGAACTCTTTGTGGAAGCTCTATCTCACTATCCCCATGCATGATTTGTCTTGACCACTCTTTCCATTCGCTCCATAATCTTGCAAATGGCTGATCTAGAAACATGCCCCCATGATAGTGTCAGCACAGGCCTGACTATTCTCATAAGGGAACAGTAGAAGATCTCCACCAAGGCATCATCAACTAGATTATGTTCAGGGGTGCTCCTCAGACATTTGGTGAATCGCTCCCTAGTAGTGCTTATTGAATCACCAAGAAGTTGCCCGAAGTTGTTGATCTTGTCCTTCAACTTGAGCTTCTTCGATCTAGGGAAGTACCTCTCCAAAAAGACCTCTTACAAGTCTACCGAACTGGTGATCAAATGCTGGGGGTGCTCAAATATCCATAATGCCACATTGCCTGTAATAGACAATAGGAAGACACGAGATCCCACAACATGCGTAGACAGATCTTATGTTTCCATCATACTCTTGAAGATGAATGCCACATTGTGTAGGTGGCTATGAGGATTCTCCGATGGTAAGCTCGCAAATAGCCCATGATTTTGTAGCATCTGAAGGAACCCACTCAAGACTGTGAACTTTGTATTTGTCGACAATGGTGGCAACACAATAGCTCCAGTCACCTCCATAGCCATGGGATTCAAGCTATATTGATTCCACCGATAAGCATTGGCATTGAAATCCTGAGGTTGTGGAATGTCCTCCGAAGGAGTGGGTCCTCATTCTCAGCATTAGCATTGTTGTTCCAGTTTAAAGCTACATTGGCCGCGTTGTTGGCATTATTTTGGGCCATTCTTCTTAGTGTTCTATTACGAGATGTCCTTGACTCCAAGTGTTGGGCATACGCTACACCCACACCCTGAAAAGAAACAAAAACAATGAACAAAAGTAAAATAAGGAAACTAAGGATTAACACTCGAATTACTAAAGAATTCACTAAGTGTAGTTGTATTCCCTGGCAACAACGGCCAAAATTTTGATGTCTCCCAACTTACACCTCCTTTTTAGTGGATAAAGCGGTCGTTGTCAAGATATAGAACCTAACCAAGGTTAGTGGCAAGACCCAAGCCTAGGGCCTAGACATGATGTGGCGAATGAGAACCCAAATGGACCACAAACAAGCCTATTAACATATCAATCACATATCATTAGTCGTGGAAGGAAAATGACAACAACAAGAGATATAAATAAGGAAAACGGGATTAAGGGAAGTCTTTGATAATCAAAAAATACTTAAGATTCAAGATCATAGCATAAGTACATCAATTGTTCCAAGAACTCCTCTAACATAGATTGGAGCAGGGGCCAAGACACTTTTCGAGCTCACCCTCATGGTATCAAGTGTGAAACATAAAGAGACATCAAATAGTAAGAGTAGCATACTTAGTGTCCCCAGACTTGAGGACTCACCAAAGCTTATCTTCGGAAATGTCAAAACTAGCTACATAGAGGATGATCGGGAGGTGCTCCGGTTCCTACATGGTAACATCATGTAGGCATAGAGTATGCGTTAATACGTTTGAATGTACAAAGTATTTAGGATGCAATGCAACAATACATAAGCCAACATAGTCAAAATGCATATTCATAAGCAATGGATAGGTATAATTATCAATATGGCATGCATGATCAATGCTTGAGGTAACACATTCTTGTATATCATATAACTTGCAAATACAAATCACATGTATGGGAAGAGACATAATCATAGACCAAGAAACTACTACTTGGAATCCAATGCATGCCACCCCCTTGGAAGATGATTGAGGTATCTACCCCTCAACATGGTAGTATGAGCATGTCACCCCCCAACAAGGTGGTAGAGGTACCTACCCCTTAACATGGTAGTATGGTCATGTCACCCCCCAACAAGGTGGTCAAGGTACCTACCCCTCAATGTGGTAGTATGGGCATGTCACCACCCAACAAGTCGGTCGAGGTATCTACCCCTCAACATGGTAGTGTGGGCATGTCAGCCCTTAACAAGGTGTGGTTAATTGTAACACTATATATACTTTCAAGAATTTGATGCATACATACAATCCCTTAATCATCACAGAGTCTCTTTTCTTATAATCCATGTAATAGATCATCAATAACTTGTGAATCCTTGTCAAGACATTTTATCAAACACTTGGTGGTGTGTATTGCTAGTTCAAAATAATGCAATCCTAAGAGTGAAATAATATGAGAAAACTCAATGTAAATCAACCCACCAATATATAGTAAAACCCTCATGTAAGATACCTTGACATCCATCATCAAATCTCATAATAGATCATAATTTCATAGCTCAAAACATGCATAGTCTCAATAGACAAAATCAATTCATAGTATAACCTTGAAATAGACAAGCGTGCATATTCGAACAACATTTCATAAAAACCCAACATAATTTGCAATCAAAATCCATAATACAAGATACCTATTGAAGATAAAACTTGAAAACATGCAATTTTCATAAAAAGTAAGATTGGGCTCCATGGGTGAAAGGACCCGATGGAAGAAATCTACTTAACTTAAACTTGGGTTTTCTTGATGTAGTCTTGAAGGAGACTTGAAGTTTGAATGGAGTTCTTGATATTTGAAATTAAGCTTAGGACACTTGAATTTGGACGAAATATTTGGTTAAGTCTTGGAGAGGGTTTTGAGAAGATATTGAGTGATATGGAGTAGAAAAATGGTTAAGTATAGGTATTTTCACGCATAAGTGGGCATGGGGCAATGACTCCAAGGCCCTTGGGCAGAAATGAAAAACTAAGAAAAATAATACACTAGTCTGTATCAAGTCCACGACACAGATCCATCGCGTAGGCAACTCCAACATTGATCCGTGCCCTTGGCGCATCGTGGCCAGGGCGCATATGGCTACTGGAAATCAAATTTTTGCAAAAATTATTTTTCTCTATGGGTCCTCTAAAATCAGAGTTATACCTATTTACCACTTAATTTTGCCCCCTAATCAAGAATATGAAGTTGGATTTTTGATATCACGCAAAAATTTTGAGATATATGGAAATTACAATTATTGGCATTTTCGAGGCACATTTAGGGGGCATTTTTGGGGAGTGTAAGTTAGGGTCGATCTCACAGGGAATACGTAGACTTATGAGAATCCACCAATTTGCAATTCGAATGATTAACAAACTTACTTCCCCAAAGGAGGGGTTGCAATAATCAATGAGAAAAAAAACTAAGCTAACTATCGCAAGAGAAATCAGTATGGAGGAATCTAAGGTATTGTGATCCCCATGATTCCCCAACTCAGTATCACCGGATAAACTAATTCTTGTCTAGTGTAGCATACAAGATGGTAATTTAATTTCACCAAGCCCTTTGTTCAAAGGTGAGAGGTGAATTTCACTATACGACATTGCCCATCTCCATAGTGTGCATTACTAACCATTACCTATAAGTCCCAGTACAACCTCCCCTTGGACTAGTTTGGTTGATTATACAAGAACACAATCAACCAAATCCTATTAATTAATCTCTTTTCCTATTTATTACTACGTTAGTCCAATCAATAACACTAGGTGAGTTCTAATGTTGTCCACCACTAGAAAACATGCAAAACGAAGAGAGTTAATTAATATATGCATATACACCTTCCAAGAATTGTGAATTATCCGATTTTATTTTGTTAGTTCTTCATGGTTCCCACAACCCTAGTTGTGGATTTATCTACTCATACTATGTGTAGATGAAGGAATTATGAATTGAGAATACATAAATAATACTTACATAATAGATTTAAGAACAAGCAATCCAACTTTAATGAAAATCACAAGCTCTAGGATCAAATTCAACCACAAGTGTTCTCAAAGTTTCTCTTACAATTTTCTCTCTCAAAATAGTGAGTTCTCTGAGTAGTAGGTGAAAACTTATCAAAACTAATGAGGACTTCTGAAAATAACCTAAAAGACCTATTTATAATAATTAAAATTCAAATCCTAAACGACTTAGGAGAACTGGTTAGAACGCCTCACGAAAGCTCTTTACGGGCCGTATTGATTTTTACAGCCTGTAATCGGGGTCTCATACATTATTGCTAGAAAACTGGACTTCCTTTTTATGACACCCCTTTACGACTTGTAAAATGGTTTATGACCCGTAAAAGGGGTCTCGTCTGAAGGACTTCAGAAAGTCATCTTCTATTATCCTCAGGGCACAAAATATCTTCTATGACTCGTAAAATAATCTATGAATCATCTACATGTTCATAGAATCAAATTCAGAAATCAGCCCCTCATTAGAAATGTTCACAAAACCTCCATATGGCCCGTAGAATAGTCTACGACCCGTAGAGGGTCTCGTATAACAACAAATCTGTAGTAAATTTTGCAACTTTCCTCAAAATCATAGCCAACCTTTAATTCTGCAAACATAAGTACAAAAACACATAAAACCCACTAATATCGCATTGTGAAAACACAAAATTTCAAGTTTTAAGTATCAAAAGTGTTGTATTTTGGCAACACATCAATTATCTCCTTCATCTGCATCTTTGGCCATAATTATCTCTTCTCGAACATCTACTTCGTCAATCAGCATGGGAGGATCAATGGTGCTCTTTCCACATCAAGTAGCAACTATCATAAACTACCTGTCATTTTTAGGACTTTTAATGTGTTGCTAGGCAGTGTACCCCTCTGACACTAATTAAGTTAAGTCGACACATGATCGAACTGTTGTTCTAGCTGTTTGATAGCCATAGAGTAAGACTTTATTTTCAGAATAATACTCAAAATTACTTATTTCATGCCCCTTAGAGTCTCATACAATCTCTGAGCTTTGTTCAACAGGCGATCAAACATCTCCACAATTCTGGAACTGCTTGCACCTGAGTCACGGTTGTGTGGTGGCACATAAGGACCATTTCTGAAGCCTTCTCTGTACCCTGATCTGTATCTCTCTATGGATCCCTATTCCTATCATAGTAACCTCCACAATTTTCGTTGTAAGCTCCACCTCTATTAAAGTTCTGACCTTGGTTTCCTTGACTTTGGCGCTAATAGTCCTGATTTGACCCTTGGGCATTGGTCCCCACACTAATTTTGGTCTGCTCTGTACATAAACTAATAGAACACAAACTCTTAGTGGATACTTTATATTTCTTCCCACCATGCGTGATTAGTCTTGACCACTCTTTGCATTCGCTCTGCGATTCTTCTCAATGGTTGATCCAAAACATGCTCCCCATGATAGTGTCAGCATAGGCCTAACTGTTCTCATCAAGAGCATGGTAAAAGATCTCCACCAAAGCATCATCAACTATTTTGTAGTCAGGGATGCTCCTTAGACATTTGGTGAACCGCTCCTAAATAATGCTTATTGAATCACTAGAAAGTTGCTCAAAGTTATTGATTTGGTCCTTTAACTTGAGCTTCTTCGATCTAGGGAAGTACCTCTCCAAAAAAAATCTTCTGCAAGTCTTCCCAACTGTTGAATGAACTCTGTGGGAGCTCAGATATCCAAGTATATTGCCCATAAGGGACAATCGGAAGACATGAAGTCCCACAATATCCATAGATAGATTATATGTTCCCATCACACTCTTACAGATGAATGCTACATTATGTAGGTTGCTATGAGGATCCTCTGATGGCAAGCCCAAAAATAGCCCACGGTTCTGCAGAATCCAAAGTAACCCACTCGATACCGTGAACTTTGTGTATGTCGATAATGGTGACTACACAATAGCTCCAGTCACCTCCATGGCCACAGGATTCAGCCTTTACTGATTCCACTGGTAAGCATTAGCATTGAAATCCTAAGGTTGTTGAGCAATATTCTCAAAAGGAGGTGCCTTCTCATTCTCAGCATCCTTATTGTTATTCCCGTTCAGAGCTGCATTGGTCATGTTATTGGCACTGTCTTTGGCTATTATTCTTAACGTTTTGTGGATCTTTGGATCAAACGGAATTAAAAGATTGCCTTAACTCCGAATTTTGGGCATACATTACACTTACATCCTGAAAAAGAACAAAAATAACAAACAAAAGTAAAATAAGGAAAGTAAGGATTAACACTCGAATTATTAATGAATGCACTAAGTCTAGCCGTATTCCCTAGCAATGATGCTAAAATCTTGATGTTGCCCAAGTTACAAAAGTGGCCGCTGTCAAGAAATAGAATCTAACAAAGGTTAGGGTCGAACCCACAGGAAATACGTACACTCAAGAGAATTCACCAATTTGCAATCCGAATGATTAACCAACTTACTTCCCTAAAGGGGCGGTGTTTGCAATGATCAATTAGAAATTTAACTAAACTAACTATCACAAGAGAGAAGTCAATATAAAGAGAAACTAGGGTATTGTGTTCCCCATGATTCACCAACTCAGTATCACCGGATAACATAATTCTTTTCTTGTGTAAAGCATGAAGAATAGTAAGTTATGTTCACCAAGCCCTTTGGTCAAAGGTGAGAGGTGAATTTAACTGTGACTTGGCCCATCTCCATAGTGTGCATTACTAACCCTTACCTATTAGTCCTAGTAAAACCTCCCCTTGGCCCAGTTTGGTTGATCAGACAAGAACACATCAATCGAATCATGTTAATTAATCTCTTTTCCTGTTCATTACTACCTTCGTCTAGTCAGTAACACTAGGCAGGTTATAATGTTGTCCACCACTAGAAAACATGCAAAAGAAAGAGAATTAATACATGTGTATACACTTTCCATGAATCATGAATTATCTGGTTTTACTTTGTTAGTTCTTCATGGTTCCCACAATCTTAGTTGTGGATCTAGCTACTCATACTATGTGTAGATACAAGAATTATGAATAGAGAAGACATAATTGAACTTACACAATAGAATTAAGAACAAGCAAAGTCAACTTTAATAAGAATCACAAGTTTCAAGATAAAATTAAAAAAAAAGTGTTCTCAAAACTCTCCAATATAATCTTATAATTTTCTCTCTCTAAATATTGAGTTCTTTGAGTACTAGGCAAAAATTTTTGAAAAATAACCTAAAAACCTATTTATAATAACTAAAATTAAAGTCCTAAACAAAATAGATGAACTGGTCGGTACGCTATACGAAAGGTGTTTTATGTGTCGTATTGCATTCTACACCCGTAATCAAGGTCTCATATTCAACTACTGGGAATTTGGACATTAACTCTACGATACCCCTCTTTGACTTATAAAGTTGTTTATGACTAGTAAAGGGGGTTTCATCTGATGAAATTCCTAAAAATCCAAGTCTTTGATCCTCAGGACACGAACCATCTTTTACAACTCGTAAAACTCTCTTCGGTTCGTCTGGATGTTCGTTACTTTGAAAAACAGCCCCTCACTAGAATTTTCCACGAAACCATTGTAAAGCCCGTAAGGGGTCTCATATAATAGCAAAAACTCAACAACTTCTGCAATTTTCCCAAAATCAAGGCCAACCTGTAATCCTGCAAACATAAACACAAAAACACATTAAACCAACTAATATCGCATTGAGAACACAAAAAATTCCAAATTTTAAGCATCAAAAGTGTTGTATTTTGGTAGCAAAACAATAGCATCACTATTGAAGATCATCAGAACTGCCTCCAAAGTATCAACACCCAATCTTACCTTAAGTGGTACCTCTGGTTTACCATTATCAACAGCCTCAATAATCGAGACCACTCTCAAATCACTGTCTTTCTTTGCTTGCTGACAAATGTTGAACACATCCTCATCTTTCCCAAATCTAAACTTGAGTTGGCCCTTGTCTATATCCACCAAGGTGCGTCCAGTGGCTAAGAAGGGCCTCTCTAAAATGATAGGGACTTCAAAATGGACTTCACAATCAAGGATCACAAAGTCTGTAGGGAATATAAAATTCTTAACTTTGACTAGCACATCATACAGTATCCCCACAGGCTTTTTCACCGTGCAATCTGCCATCAATAACTCCATGCTCGTTAGAGTAGAAGCTCCCAATCCAAGCTTCTTGTAGATCGCAAGGGACATCAGATTAATGTTGGCACCCAGATCACATAGTGCCCTTGTGAGCTCCACATCTCCAATGGTGTAGAGTATGGTGAAAGCATTGAGATCTTTGCACTTCTGACCAAGGACCTTATAGCAATAGCATTGCAATGTTGAAGCTCTTGGGAGAGCTCCTGACTCATAGTGCACTTTTTAGTGACCAAGTCCTTTATGTGCTTAGCATACCCTGGCATCTTCTCCAATACCTCAATGAGAGGGGTGTTGATGGAGAATTGTTTTAGCATAGAGAGAAAGTTCTTGAATTTTCCTTCCTGCTACCTCTTTTTGATTCTTTGAGGGAAAGGAGGAGGAGGCCGAGGAATGGGCTTCAACTTCTGTGGCGCAGCAGCAGCTTCACTCACCCTATCCTTGCCACGATCTTCTCCTATATCCATATCCTTGGTCGTATCCATCTCTTTTGAAACATCTTTCTCATCAACTGGCATGGGAGGATCAATGGTGCTCTTCCAAACCTGAGTAGTAATCGACATACACTGCCCTTCATTATTGGGATTCTAAACTGTGTTGCTAGGCAATGTACCCCTCTGATGCCGATTAAGTTTAGCCGACACTTGACCAAACTGTTGTTCAAGATATTTGATAGCCACTAAGTGAGACTAAATTTTTTGATTTATGCTAGAAATCACTTATTTCTTGATCCTCAGAGTCTCATCTTCTATCTCAGCTTTCTTCAACAGGTGATCAAATATCTCCTCAATTCTGGAACTGCTTGTAGCTACATCACGTTTATACGGTGGCACATAAGGACCATTTCTAAATCCTTCTCTACAACCCCTATATGCATCTCTCTTTGGACCTCTGTTCCTGTCATAATAACCTCCGCGGTTGTCCCAGTAAGCTCCATCTCTATTGAACTTTTGACCTTGGTTTCCTTGACCTTGGCACCAATAGTCCTAATCTGACCCTTAGGCACTAGTCCGAAAACCCTCCGTTTGATCAGCAACAACACTCATGTCCTCATAATAATACAGCTCATCATATATGGGTGCTCGTGGAGGTTGATAAACCACTGCATTTACACGCACTTGGTTTTGGTTCATCATCACCTCTATACTTGTGCGAATCTGGGCAAGCTGTTGCATGATTTCTTCATTAATCTTTGCTTGCTCTGGACCAACACTAACAACACATACACTTTTGGTAGATGCTCTGTCTCTCTACCCCCATGATCGATTAGTCTTGACCACTCTTTTTAGTCGCTCTGCGATCCTTGCAAATGGTTGATCTAAGAACATGCCCATAATGATAGTTTCATCACAGGCCTGACTATTCTAATCAAGGGCATGGTAGAAGATCTCCACCAAAGTATCATCAACTATCTTATGGTCAGGGACTCTTATCAGAGATTTCGTGAACCCCTCCCAAGTAGTATTGATTGAATCACTAGGAGATTGCTCAAAGTTGTTGATCTAGTCCTTCAACTTAAGCTCCTTCGATCACGGGAAGTCCCTTTCCAAAAAGGCCTTCTGCAAGTCTGCCCAACTGGTGATCAAACTCTACGGAAGCTCAAATAGCCATAATGCCACATTGCCCGTAAGAGACAATGGGAAGACACGAAATCCCACAGCATCTATAGACAGATTTTGTGTTCCCATGACACTCTTAAAGATGAATGCCACATTATGTAGGTGGCTATGAGGATCCTTTGATAGGAAACCCGCAAATAGCCCACAGTTCTGTAGCATCTGAAGGAACCTACTTGAGACCGTTATTATCACGATCCAAGCCCAAGATATAGATGTGACACAGCAAATGGGAACCCAAAGGGGACCTGAACAAGCCTCTTAGGATATCAATCACACATCTTGGGTTGCGAAAGCAAACTAAACAACAACAAGAGATAAAAAGGGAAAACAGAACTAAGGGAAGTCATTGATAGCATAGAAACATATAGTGTCAAGCTTATAGCATAAATACATCATAATGTTCCAACAACACCTCTAAACTTAGAAAAAAGAGGGGGCCAAGATACTTTTCGGGCTCACCCTCATAATGTCAAATATTCGACATAAAGAAGTCTTAAAGATAGTAAGAGAAAGTAGATAGCATCCCCAAACTTGAGGAATCACTAAGCTTATCTTTGAATAATCTCACTAGCCACGTGGAAGATGATCAAGAGGAGCTCTGGTTCCTATATGGTGATGTCATATAGACATAAAGTATATGTTAGTATGTTTGAATATACTAAGTATGTAGGATGCAATGCAATAGGACATAAGCCAATATAGTCAAAATGCATAGTAATAGGAAATAGATAAGCATAATCGCAATATAGCATGCATGATCAATACTTGAAGTAAATATGCTTCTAACCATTTAACTTGCATAGAACATAGTGAATGTGTGGGAAGAGACATCAACCAACAAAGAATAATACCACGCAAACTACAACTTGAAATCCCGATGATTACCCCTTACCAGTAAAAAGGTGGTCTACCTGCCAAGGTAAACCATACTTCACCTTACGGGAGCCCATCCCATTTCTGGAAAAATTTCAATAGAGAGTGTACTAAATGGATCCACTGGATAGCAAGGGTATAACATAATCCTATGTTGGACATAGTTTAAGGAAAGAGACCAAACCCTCCATCCATCTGTGCTAAGTCTAATCCCATGCAATACTTATAATAATCATACTTTAATAGCTTGCAATAAAGATAGAATCATGACATGAGTAGCTCTTAAACATATTTGACCTCTAATGGTGAGTCTAACTTGAAACATGAGAATAGATCATCATCAAACATTACCCCTGCATTAACATCAAAGGCTCACAAAAAGGTAAAATCTGAAAATAGGGCTTAACTTCATACTTGCATAGTCATAAATAATTTCATAAATTCATAACATACTTGATAGGCCATATTCATCATGAAGTCACTTGACTTATAAAATATGTAATTAACTTGAGAATTCTTGACTTGACATTTTATCAAACACTTGATGGGTGTGTAAAGCTTGTCCAATATCATGCAATTCAAGAGTGAAATCATGTGAGAAAACTCAAGGAAAATCAACCCACCAATATATTGCAAAATCCTTATGTGAGATACCTTGAAATCCATCATCAAATCTCGTATAGATCATAGTTTCTTAGCTTAAAACATGCATAGTCTCAATAGACAAAACCAACTCATAGTATAAGCTTGAGATATATAGACATGCATATTTAATAAAAGATTTCATATAATCCCGAACATATTTCATGCTTATAATTCATAATAAAAGATACCCATAGATAATACAACTTGAAAAAAATACAATTTTCATAAAATAGTAAGATTGGGCTCTATAGGTGAAAGTATCCAATGGATGAAACCCACATACCTCAAACTTGGGTTTTCTTGATGTTGACTTGAAGGAGACTTGAAGCTTTAATGGAGTTCTTCAGATCCAGAATTAAGCTTAGGACAAATCAATTTGGATGAAATATTTGGTTAAGTGTTTGAGAGATTTTTGAGAGGGTCTTGAATGATATAGATTTGAAAAATGGCTAAGTATAGTTGTTTTCACGCATAAGTGGGCATGGGGCTATGACCCCAAGGCTCTTGGTCCAGAATTTAAAACTTAGCAAAAACTTGAACTGGTTTGCTTCTGGTCCGCACAAACTTAGCCTTCTTTTGAGTCAAGTTTGGAACACATTCACAAACCTACGATAGTAACCCACTAAGCCCAAGAAGCTCCTAATGTCCGACGGGGTCAATGGTCTAGGCCAATTTCTAATCACTTTGGTCTTCTTAGGATCCATCTTAATACCATCCCCTAACACTACATATTCTAGGAAGGCAACCTCCCTCAACCAAAATTCACACTTATCATACTTAGCACACAATTTCTTCTCCCTCAATCTTTACAA
>JAABOM020067615.1:0-39194 GCA_011800125.2 Solanum clarkiae | reverse complement strand
ACAGTTAGAAATTACAAGTACTCCTACTTCGAAGGAGAAGAAAAGACAAAATGAGTTAAGACGAGGGATACTAAGAGTTTATGATGATTTCATTGAGTTAGAATAACTGTTTCTAGTATGGATATATATAAAGTTTGTGAAATTTTGAGTTCGGATAAGGGGCTGAATTATGAGACTTGAAATCATAAAAAGGGGCTTGATGTGTCATCATAAGCTTGAATAGAATGAAAGAAATACGGGTATTGTTTTTTACATGCCCACATCGGCTTCATGAGAGAGACAAACAAATGGACGACTCTCCCAAAGAGGCCTTGAAGAAAACTACATCATTATTAATCAACGCCTCCACTCATCCGTCTAACACCCCCACTGGGACCTTCTCGTAAGTCAACTTACCCACCAAAACATCCACAACCTCAAAGAGCTCTATAACACTAGAGTTACCAACACGTCTCTTCAACACAGAAGCATGAAAAAGCGGACGAACCATATCTACACCCAAAGGCAATCCCCAAACTTTAAGCAATCTTTACAAACTTCCCTCTACACTCTATAAAGACTCACAAACCATAAACTTGACTCCCTCCTTACTAAAACAAACCTCACTCCTCATGAGTAAAACTTTTGGATTGACCCAACAAGCCAATTCTCGCACTTCAAAACATCCAACTGGGAACATACAACACCTACTTTAAGGGCTTGCTATACTCATGAACCTAGGTAGTTCCAACCCATATGCAACCTCTCCTATTTCTCCTCCAAACTGTATAAGGGCCCACCAACATTAACCCGATTGCCTACCTTAAACACATCTAACCCACTTGGTACCATGGACCACCATCTCCCCCTTTGGCAACAACCTCCACTCTACCATTCTCAACTTTCTTCAACCTAACTCCCTATCTAGTCGACCGATGGACTCTACTAGGCATCTCTTTACCACCATTATCCACACACACTTGGATACCTAGAGCACCAACCACAACACTAGCCGTACCGGAAAAACTAATGCACACTCATAACATAATCCCTAAGGAACTCTAACAACCTACTTGTTATCCTCATTTCACACCTATCATATTTAGCAACCAATCCCCTCAACATCCAAGACTTGCAATACTACCCCCAAATAATTAACAAGCTCTAAACAAGTCAATACCTCATCAGTAGAGATCACCACAAACATATCAAGGTAGGGTTTTAAAACCCTATTCATGAAACCCATAAGCACAACCGATGCATAAGCCAACTAAACAACTCTACCAATACTCACAATGCTCACCCTTAGTCCAAAATGGACACTTAGGGATATTACCTACTCTCATCCTCACTTGGGGATAAAACCCGAACCAAAGGTAAATCTTAGATAATTGACTAACCCATCGTAGTTGACTAAATAGATCGACCATCCTTAACATTATATTACAACCTTACAGGTTCTACACTCATTAGAAACATACTATGTAAGTAGCCCAAACTACCATAAGACCTCCAACCCATCAAGCTAATTCAACCAAGACCACAAGACAAGGGTCAATGCAACAAGAACATGGGGCAACCCTTATAGACCCCCCTCTCAATCCGTTGGTGCCAAGTCGTCAACCCACACGAATACTTATAATAGATATATACATACTTTCAAAGAGGTAATAATCATTTTCCGAATCATTTCAATGCACAATTGGGCTTAAAAGTCAAACACCATTCATAATAATTCATACTTAGGCTCAAATGCTAAAATCATAATTTAATAGTCATAATACTCATGCATAGGAAAAACTCATTCATATAGCAAATGGTGCAAGCACCCAAAATATTTAAAGACCCAAAATCAAAGATATATATGTGATCAAAATATTGTCATAACCAACCTTTTAACAAAATTGGGCTTACCCATAACATAATTTTTCAAAATAATCCATACATGAATGCATATGCTATGAACAATAAGGAAATCACATAGGTAATTAAGACTCCATTTACAAATCAACATTTATAATATGAAGTTGAAGTGAAAACATAATTAATTTCATATTTAAATCTATAGCGTAATCTCTCATGCATAAATAATTCAAAAAGAGAAGATGCATACTTACAACTTCATAAACCCAAAGTAAATCCTCATATAATGGTCTAAATCACATTAAAATCATCAAATAAATACTACCCATGGATAAATAGAATTTTAGGAATCATAATATTCAAATTTCAAATTAAAATAAATAAAAGTCATGTAGGTTTTCTTGAAAATAATTTTGGGTCTCCTTGATTGGAAGGGATCAAGGATCAACCTACATATACATTAATCCTACTAGCACCAAGGAATAACACAAGAAATAGCAACTCCTGCACCTATCAAATCACCCTACTCAAAACATCGATCAC
The DNA here is from genome assembly GCA_011800125.2 of Solanum clarkiae. NCBI lineage: Eukaryota > Viridiplantae > Streptophyta > Magnoliopsida > Solanales > Solanaceae > Solanum > Solanum clarkiae. Next base: position 36,809 of record JAABOM020067615.1, on the reverse strand, counting down.
AAAATCGGTCTCACTTAGGGTCAACTAAGTCATAGGAACAACAATAGAAGAGGAGATACTCTCAATCTTCAGCAATAGCCCGCAAACTCAAGAAGCTCCTAACACCTAAGGGAGTCAAGGTCTAGTGTAATAGCTAATCACCTTCGTCATACTAGAGTCCACTTTAATGCCATCACCCGGCATCGCACGATCTACGAAGGCAAACTCTTACCACCAAAATTTCCATTTCTCCTATCTAGCATCTAACCTCCTTCCTTAAACATTGGAGTGCTGCCCTCAAATGACTCGCACGCTACTTATTTAGGGAACAAACCATCAAATCATAACCAAAACCACTATAAGCCTATTCGAGTAGGGAAAAAAGATCTTGTTCTTGGGACTCACAGGCATAACTAGTCTACTAGTCAAACCAAAAAGACACTACCCCAACTTAAAACATCGAAAAGGGACATTCAAGGCCTCATCTATCACCAATGACAATTCTATAAACAACCAACTTAAGTTTAATACCACCAATTCCCCCAAGATTGAAAAAATGCAACCCCTTAGAGACCAATGGTACCTTAAGTCAATAATGGACCTACCTCCTTTGCTACCACTTGACAACCTACCACACAAAGACGAGTTAATTATGGAGTCAGATTCCAACTCTATGGGTCCCACCATCCATGGAGACACAACATGCATGCAACTATTCCATCCCAAGTACAACACTAAAATCCACCACATCAAATTTAACAAGCCACAAAGCAAGACCTAATGCAATACAAACCCGGATCAACTCCTATGAGCTATCTAGCAACAATATACACAACCATACGAATAGACACCAAAGCTCCACACAACCACTTGGGCACACAAGAAGCCCCACCATCATCTAAAAAAATAGATAAGAAATAGTGAAACTCGGATCCATCAAAATCAAAACCTACTTACCTTCCTCCTTGAAGCGACATAATCAACTAAAAGAGCAAAGAACATTCGTTAGAGGGGAAAGCTCTATCTCGCTTCTAAAGCACGGCATAGACCATGAAGAGGGGAAATATTAGCTAAAACATCTCATAGCCTCCTACTCATAGTTGTAGTGCACAACACAACTATGAATAAGACTCTAATCAACATGCTGTTTTGGACTATGAAGATCTATAAACCTAGTGCTCTGATATCATCTTTTTCACGATCCAAGCCTAGGACCTAGACGTGACTGGCGAATGGGTAACCCGAAAGGACCCCAAGCAAGCCTCATAGCATATCATTGCACTTCTTTGATAGCGAAAGCAATGTAAAACAATGTAAGAAATATAAACAAGGGGAATTGGGACTAAGCAGAGAGAGAGAGATTTATACTTAAATAACTTGAATATCATAAGTGAGTCAAAGCTCAAGCATAATACATAGCATCTCCAACAACACCTCTGCTATGTAGTTAAGAGCGGGGGCCAAGACAAGCAATCAGGCTCACCCTCATAGCTAATACATACGTAAAAGAAAGATAGTCCTAGAACATAGTATAAGTTATTCTACCCGAAATGGAGGACTAACTAAAGACTGACTTGAACAATCCGTCTAGCGACAAGAAGAATCAATAGGAGCTCTGATTCCTACGTGGTAACATCATGTAGGCATAGGATATGCGTTAGCACGTTTGAATATACTAAGTATGTAGGATGCAATGCAACAGCAAGTAGACATCATAGTCAAAATGCATAATACTAAGCAATAGACATGATATAACAATATGACACGTATGATCAATGCATAAGCAAAACATGCTTAAGTAGATCATGCTCATATCGAATATCATATGTGTAGAAGAGACCAAACTAAATTACCAAAGTACGAACCCCTTTGTAGGTTTGTGATATTGACACCCCATCACTTAGGTGGATGACTACTAACCCTCATCTAGGTTGGTGATAGTGCCGCCCTATTACCATGGTGGAGAAGTACAAACCCTTCCCTATGTTGACGAGTACAAACCCCCATCTAGGTTAGTGAAGATACTGCCCTATCACTAGGTTATTCGAGAGCTCAAACCCCCCAGATTGTGCGTAGTCGATTCTACACTTTATATAGGATTCGTCATATGCTCTAGTGCAATACTTCATAAAGGAATAATTAGATACATAAGCTCATTTCATTATCATAACATTATTCATATCATATCTAATTCTTTGGACCTTCATATCCACAAGAAATTCTAGCCGGACATTTTATCAAACACTTGGGGTGTGTAATAGGGGTAAAAGACCATGCAATTTAGAGATGAAATCATGCAAGAAAATCTATTGTAAAACTGTCAATCAACACCTTGCAACACCCCCAAGACATTCATATCAAAATCCCTCATCAAATCCAGCATTAGATCCAAGATTTAGAACTCAAAACATCATAAACCAACCATACTTTCATAAACTAAAATCACCGTGCAGTAAATTTCTCAATATACAAGACCCAAATGTGAAATCAACTTTAAATCATGCAATATTAGTAGAAAAGAAGCTTAGGCACCATGGGTAAAAGGACCCAATGGTTCAACACCACATACCTTGACTTTGGAGAACCCTTGAAGAAGATTGGAAATGGAGACTCGAAATTTGAATGAGATCCTTGATGAAATCCTTAAGATTGTTCTTGAGTTTGGGACTTGAATTTAGGGTGAAAATATGAGTCTAACTATTTGAGTGAGTAACGTTTAGGATTATATGAGGCTAAAAAAAGGCTAGGTATAGGTAAAAACATGTATGAGAACCCTTGGGCCCAAGACTTGATTGTCTTGGATGCAATAAAAAAAAAACAAGACAAAAATAATACTGGTCCACATCACGGATACGACACGGATTACTCACTAGAAAGCTGCATTTCTGCACAAACAAGTTCTATAAAAATTGGCATAAATTCTTCATCCGAACTCCAAATGAGGTGAAACCAAGTGCATTGGAAAAAAATTCAAAGGAATTTAATTTGGTAGGTCGCGGGCCACCCATTTCTTTATGTGCTAAGAGATATGCCCCTTCAAAGTTGATCCCTCTTAAATCTCATTTTTGCAATTTTCGGATTTTGATATGGTTGCTCAAAAATTTGGGTTAAACCCATTTTCCACTCAATTTGACCCACTAAACAAGAATATGAAGCCAATTTTTTAAAATAACGAATAAATTTTTAGATATATGGAAATTATGATTCCGGGCACTTTTGAGGCACATTTTTGGGCACTTTTTGGGGTTGTTTTAACATAGGGGTCAAAAATATACCTGGGCTCCTAAGCACCAGTTCACCTTAGGTTGCCTTCCAAGTAACACCTAATTTACTCTTGGGACACGACGTAGCTAGCGTGAGTGCTCAGACTTCCTCAAGATTCCATTCTTCAACCGTCTTGATCTCTTCCACATTTCCAAGGTATTGCTTGAATCTTTGGTCATTTACTTTGGAAGTACCTCCATTTTGTCTCTCCAATTCAATGGCCCCATGTTCGAAGATATGTGTTACCCAAAAGGGTCCCAACCATCTGGATTTGAGCTTCCTGGGGAATAACTTCAGTACGGAATTGAACAGTAACACCAAGTCCCCTGCTATGAATTGACGGTGTTCTATGTGGTGGTCATACTATACCTTAATTCTTTATTTATACAAGACTGAGCTCTCATATGCTTTCAATCAAAATTCATCAAGCTCATTGAGTTGGCTCAATCTAGAGATTGCTGCATCATTCCAATCCAAATTCAACTTCTTCAATGCCCATATTGCTTTATGTTCAAGCTCAACTGGAAAGTGACATGACTTCCCAAAGAGAGATATGCATATAGGAGTCTTGAACGCATTCCAGTATGGCCATAATGCTTCATCTGGCTTCTGTGACCAATCTATCAGGTTTGCTTTCACAATCTTAGATAAAATCTATTTAATGTCCCTATTTGGAACTTCCACTTTCCCGCCTATTTGGAAATGATAAGGCATCACCACCCTATATTTCGCTCTATAATTCTCAAGAAGAGCTTTAAAAAATCTATTGCAGAAGTGAGAACCTCCATCAACGATGATAGCCCAAGGAGTACCAAACCTTGAGAAGATGTTCTTTTTCAAGAATGTTGTGACACTTTTACCCTTATTATTTGGTGGAGACATGGCCTCAGCCTACTTCAATACATAATCCACAGCAACCAAGATGTATTTGTTCTTATGTGAGCTAACAAACGGTCCCATAAAGTCTATTCCCCCATATATCAAATAACTCAATCACTGTAATGGGGTTTAGAGGGAGCTAATGCTTGTGGAAAACTACAGTGTCTCTTTGGCACCTGTCATAAAATTTGGCATAGTCGTGGCCATCCTGGTTAATGGTGGGCCTGTAATACCCATGTTGTAAGATTTTGTAGGTTGTTCGAATCCCACTATGATGTCTACCCACCAATGACGAACGACATGCCTCAAGTATGCTCATCATCTCGACCTCAAGAACATAGCAACGAATAATACCATCATCACATACTCTGAATAAGTATGGGTCTTCCCTGAAGAACTTCCTCACATCAGACATAAAATTCCAACATTGATGTATATTTAGGTCAGATGGCACGATATAATTTACCAAGTAGTTTGCATAATCTGCAAACTAAAGTATTAGATGATGAGATGCAGCCAAGACTCTTTCGTCAATAGAAGAATCATTTATTTTTAATGCATCATCAAATTTCATCATTTCCCTATCTTACAACCTAGAGAGGTGATCTGCAACCTAATTTTCTGTCTCTTTTTCTATCGATGTTATCAAAGTTAAATTCTTTCAAGAGGAGCACCCATCTCATAAACCTACACTTTGAATCCTTCTTAGCCATCAAATATTTAAGTGCTAAGTGATCTTTATGCACTACTACTTTGGTCCCCAATAGATATGACCTGAACTTTTCGAATGCAAACACCACTTCAAGTAACTCCTGTTCTGTGATAGTGTAGTTTTTTTGGGCTGCATATAGGGCCTTTCTGGCATAATATATGGGATGTAATACCTTCTCCTTGCACTGTCGCAATACCATACCTAGAGCAACCCCACTTGCATCACACACGATTTCAAAGGGTTTGGACCAGTCTGGAGCCACAATGATTGTGATGAGATTAATCTCTTCTTCAACTCTTCAAAGGCTTTCAAACATGTATCATGAAGAAGGAACTTAGTGTCTTCATCTATTATTTTTCACATTCAGTGTGAAATTTTTGAGAAATCTTTTATGAATCTCCGATAGAATCCTGCAAGCCCCAAGAAACTCCTCATACTCTTTACTAAGATAGGTGGAGGAAGGCTCAATTAACTCCACTTTAGCTCTGTCAACCTTAATTCCTTTGCAAGATATCCTGTGCCTCAACACTATACCCTCTTTTACCATAAAGTGACACTTTTCCTAATTTAGTACCAGATGACTTTCTTCACATAAGGGCATGTAAATATGGTTTTCTCCTGGTCCTCTGGAGCAATGACGATCTGATTATAACCTGAATACCCATCAAGAAAATAGTACCACCCTTTTTCAGCTAGTCTATCAAGTATTTGATCCATGAAAGGCATAAGAAAGTGATCCTTCTGTATCGATGCATTAAGCTTTATGTTTTCCATGCATACCCTCCTTTCTGCTACTACCACATTGGAATCAACTCATTGTTTCCAATAGGTACTACCATGATACCCCTTTCTTTGGAACAAACTATACTGGGCTTACCCATTCACTATTGGCTATCAGGTAGATTACCCCTACATCCAACGATTTAATGATTTCCTTTCGCACCACTTCTTGCATAGGACGTCTAAGGTGCCATTGATGCTTAATGCTTAGCTTGTAGTCCTTGACCAACAGAATTTTATTTGTGCATATCCCAGGAAGGATACCTATAATATTTGCAATTGTCAATCTGATGGCCTTTTTGAATTGTTTGAGCACCACTACTAGAGCATCTGCTTAATCATCATTCAAATCTGCAGTTACTATAACCAGCAAAGTGTTGTTGGGCCCCAAAAATGCATATTTCAAATGTGCAGGAGGGGCCTTCAATTCAAACATCGATGAGTCTTCTACGGAATGATTTGTGGTGGTGAATCCTGATTCTACAAATCTAGCTCAAGCTTACTTTAGCGCCTAGGACCATAAGACACCCCTAAAGCATTCACTTTCTCCTTATAGTCAGGGAGATACCATCACTGTCAAATTCATCAATAGCCTCCAAAGTGTCAACATCAAATCTTACATCATGTGGTACTTCTAGCTCAATATCATCAACGGTCTCAATAACAGAACTCAATCTCACATCATTGTCTTTTCTAGCTTGCTGATACATATTGAACACAACCTCATCCTTCCAAAATCTAAACTTGAGTTGGCCCTTCTCCATATCCACTAAGGTTTGTCCAGTGGACAAGAAGGGTATCCCCAAGATAATCGGAACTTCAAAATCAACTTCACAATCAAAGATCACAAAATCTGCAAGGAATATTAATTTTTCAACTTTTATAAAAACATCATAGAGTGTCCCCAAAGGCTTTTTCACTATTCTATCCCCCATCAACAACCGCATATTAGTTGAAGTGGTGTATCTAAACTAATCTTTTTTTAGACCACAAGACGCATCTAATTGACACTAGCACCTAAATCACATAATGCTTTGGTGAACTCCAAATCACCTATAGTGCAAGGTATGGTGATAGCATCTAGGTCATCATGCTTTTGAACCTAGGACTTAGTAGTTATAGCACTGTAATATTGAAGCCCTTGAGAATGCTCTTGACTCACCGTGCGCTTTTTGGTAACCAAATACTTCATACACTTCGCATAACCTAGCATCTTCTCTAATGCCTCAATAAGAGGGATGTTGATGGATAATTTCTTAAGCATAGAGAGAAAGTGTTTGAACTTGCCTTCCTCTTCCCTCTTTTTATTCTTTGAGAGAAACAAGGAACAGGCATAGGAATAGGCTTATACCTTTGTGGCACTTCAGCTGTTTCATTTACCCATCCTTGACACAATCATCTCCTTCAACCAAATCCTTATCTGCAACTATCTCCTCCAAACATCTTCTACATCAACTGGCATAGGAGAATTAATGGTAATCTTACCATCCCTAGTAGCAGCCACCATATAGTGCCCTTTATTCTTTGGATTTTGCACTGTATTGCTAGGCAATATACCCTTCTAAGGCTGATTCAATTGAGTTGAAAGCTGACCAAACTATTGTTCAAGTTGTTTAATAGCCATAGAATGAGACTCTATCTTTTGATTAATACTTCAAATATTCGATTCATGCACCTTAGAGTTTCATCTTGTGTCTCAGCATCCTTCAATAGGCCATCAAACATCTCCTCAATTACGGAATTGGTTGCACCTATGCCACGGTTATGTTTTGGCACATATGCACCATTTCTTAAGCCTTCTCTGCAGCCCTAATATGCTTCTGGACCCCTATTACTATCTTAATAACCACATTGATTATCTCTATAAGCTCCACCCCAACCATAGTTTCGACTTTAGTTTCCTTAACCTTGGTACCAATAGTCCTCATTGGACCCATAGGCCTTAGTCCAGAAACTCACCATTTGATCATTGACAAAACAAGCACCCTCCTCAAAATAATGTTCCTCGTACATAGATGCATATGGAGGTTGATGAGCCACTGCATTTTCTCTTTCTTGGTTCTGCTTCATTGTCATAACAATGCTTGTACGAAGCTGTGCAAGTTGTTGTATAATCTCCTCATTAATTTTGGCTTGCTTTAAACCAACATTAACAATATATGAACCCTTTATGGAAGCTCTATCCCATTGCCTCCATGCACGATTCATCCTGAGCACTTGCTCTATACGCTATGCAATCCTTGTAAATGGTTGATCTAAAAACATGCCCCCCATAATAGTGTCAGTACAAGACTGACTATTCTAATCAAGGGCACGGTAGAAGATCTCCACCAATGCAACATCAGCTATCTAGTGGTCAGGGATGCTCCTCAAACACTTAGTAAACTGCTCCCATGTAGTGCTAATCGAATAAATAGGAAGTTGCTCAAAGTTGTTGATCTGGTCCTTCAATTTGAGCTTCTTCAATCTACGAAAGTACCTCTCCAAAAAAGGCCTTCTACAAATCCGCCCATCTAGTTATCGAACTCTATCGGAGCTCAAATAGCAATAATGCAACATTATCTATTAAAGACAATGGGAAAACACAAAGTCCCACAGTATCCATAGACATATTTTATGTCCCTATCATACTCTTACAAGCAAATGCCAAATTATGCAAGTGGCTCTGAGGATCTTCTTATGTAAGCCCGCAAATACCCACGATTCTGCAATCTGAAGTAACCCACAAGAGACTGTGCACTTTGTCTCTGTTGATAGCCGTCGCAACATAATAGCTCTTGCCACATCCATGGCCATGGGATTCAACCTATACTAATTCCATCAGTAAGCATTGTCATTGAACTCCCGAGGTTGTGGAATGTTCTCCGAAGGAGGTGGGTTCTCATTCCTATCATCATCATTATTACCCCGATGCAAGGTCATATTGGCCACATTTTTGACATTTTCTTGGGCCTTTCTCCATACAGTTTGTTGGATCTCTGGAACAAATACAAAAGTAAAATATAATGGAACTAAGGATTAACATATGAATTACAATTACTAGTGAATTCAACTAAGTCTAGTTGTATCCCCTGGCAACAACGCCAAAATCTTGGATCATGCCCAAGTTATACCTCATTTGTAGAGGATAAAAAGGTCGTTGTCAAATATTGAACCTAACCTAGGTTAGGGTCGAATTCCATAGGGAATACATGGACTCATGAGAATTCACAAATAAGCAAATTCAAGTAATTAAACAACTCAATCCCCTTAAATGGGGGTTTGAAATAATTGATAAGAAAGTAAACTAAACTTACTATTGTGATAGAAATCAATAATAGAGAGCAACTAGGGTATTGTGTTCCCTATTATTTCCAAACTTAGTATCACCAGATAACCCAATTCTTGACTAGAGTATAGCATGCAGGACGAAAATTTAAGTTGACCAAGTCCTTTGGTCAAAGGTGAGAGGTGAATTTTATGATATGACTTTGCCAATCTCCATAGTGTGCAATCTAACTGTTACCTATAAGTCCCAGTCAACCTCCTCTTGGCCCAGTTCGGTATATTAGACGAGAACACTTCATTGAATCTTGTTAATCAATCTCTTTTCTTATTCATTGGTATGTTGATCCAATATGTAACACTAGGCAATTTCTAATGTTGGCCACCAATAAAATCATGAAAAACAAAGAGAATTGATTAATACATGTAAATACATATTTCAAGAATTGCAAATTATCCAAGTTTACTTTGTTAGATCTTCTTGGTTCTCAGAACCCCAAATTGTGGATTTAGCTACTCATGCTATGGGTAAATAAAGAAATTATGAATTGAGAAAACATAATTAAACACTTACCAAATTGAGTTGAGGATCAAGCAAATCCAAAATTGTTTGAGAATCACAAGATTTGAAGAACAAATTAATTCACAAGTGTATCCTCTGAAATTTCTGTTTACGTATTGTATTCTAACAATAATTACAATGAAATTGATGGCTCTCTCTGAATAATGACCTAAATATAATATTTATAGTAATTGCAATTAAGTCCTTAATAAATTAGACAAATTGGCCAGTAGACTCTATGAAAGGTCTTTACGACTCATAATGTGATTTACGAGTTGTAATTAGGGTCTCGTAATCAACTTTTGGGATCTTGAACTTCTTTTCTACGAACCATCTTCACGACTGGTAAACTAATTTATGACTCAAAATTCATACTCATAGATTTTAACTGCTTCAAATTATCCCTCTGTTGGAATCTTAACGACACCTGACTATACGACTCATAGAATGCGACGTCTCGTATAGCTGATCTTCAGATCTCATCCTTTACTGGAATTTATCACGAAAATTCATCTATGACTCGTAAAGGGTATCGTAAATCACCAAAAACTAGAAACTCTACAATTTTGTCCCATGTCGTAACCAACCTGCTTTCCTATAAAACTAAACACAAAAACACATAAAAACCATAACTGTCGCATTGAGAACACACAAAATCCTAATTTTTGAGCATCCAAAGTGTTGTATTTTGACAATACATCAGCATGCATCATTATGTAACATAAATGACCCACACGGATCCACTAACTTAGCCTACAAGTGTTCATATGGTGGCACATAGTTAGGGACAATGAGATTCATCTCAATCGAGTCATGCCTCAACTAATGGAATGAGCTCCAATCTCAAAGTCTTCTCAGTTCTAAGTCAACCTACGAAATCTTTAAAATATATATTTAGTCAATTCATGACACTTAGAATCACAAGTAGCAACCATAGGAGTAGCTTGAACTTAAGGAACCACCAAGTGAGAATCGTCCTTTCATCTTGGAGACCTTCTTAAACATCTTCTAGGGAAATTGTCAACATGTTTTTATCTTTTACTAATCATATCTTTTAAAATATAGATTTAATTCCCTAATTATCATCATAAATCATGAAAAGCTTTACTTAAAACTTAGTGGGATAATTGTTAAGTTAAAATATCATAAATCATGGAAATATGCTCATCCAAAACATAGGAAAACATCCCATAGTTCATCATGCATAAAACTCATCGTTGAGGTCATCATCAATAACTTAAATATACGTAAATAATTAGTAAAATATCATAAGATATCATTGACATCACTTAATAACATAAAAAATCACGAAATCATAAATATCATGCATATTAACTTGAAGAAACTTAAAAAAAAAATAAAGGGCTTTATGAAGGAATTTGTGGGTGAAAGGAGACTTACAAATCAAACTCACATACCTAAATTATTCTCCAAGAATAAAAGCTTGAATCCTTTGGGAAGAACTTGAAAACTATAACCTTGCCTTGACCCTTTCTAGAGAGAGTATTTGCCCTAAGAAACTTTAGGAATGAGAGAATTGGATAATGACTGGGATCCTTAGGTCTTTGAGGTCTGTTTTAGGCCCCTTAGGACCCCAAAAATGACATAGTATAGGAATATGTTTTGCAGAAATGACAAAACTACCCTTCATTAAAACTAAAAAATGAATGTACAAAAGCCCAATTATGGGACATGGTTTGAACGACGAACCGTAGTACTATCCATCCTGCTGTGCTATTCCAATCTTTAAAAATTGTTTTACCAACCCAAACCATAAGAATATCTTCCATAGGTGATATACTGACTTATGGGTTGTGGTTGGACTCGTAGAGCCCTTCCACACTTGGTCAATTTTCTTACTTTGTGGGATCCATCTGCAAAGGGGTTATATAAACCATATAATGGTCAACGGACCATCATATTGGTTTGTAGATTGCTTTCCTGAAACTATGAATTTCCTTTATGTCTGATACTCTTATCTATGAGCCGCACTATTTCTATGGGCCGTCACTAGGTACGTGGGTTACCCTACACTTGGAAACATTTTTCCTTTCCTAAATTTCATGTTTAAGGAACCGATCTATTGGCCATATATAGTCCTCGTAAACTGAACCTAGGTCATTTTCTACCCAACTTATTCTGCTCCTTTAAGCTCCTTAACTAGGGGTCATTATAATATCTCCCATTGGGAACATTCGTCCCCGAAGATACTTAAAGTAGGCTCTAAGGAGTTACTCATCAGCTAATAACCTAGCATGTATGAAAAAATGCAACTTAAACATCATTTTATGAGATTTTCGAAATCCACATTCAAAACATGTCTCAAAATAGTCCATAAGTATAAGAATGAGTGTATGTATCACACAAAAAAAATGTAAGGAACTACAGGTTTTAGGGAAGAATTTGTTAATACCTTAAACTTGAGTAGGGTGGAAAAAATATGGGTAACACTTCATCATACCTCCTTCCACTTCTCATGTAGCACCCCTGAACTTGTTGATTTCTCCAAAGCACGTTTAACGGATGCAACTTCCTTGTTCCTTACCCTTCTCACTCACCAATCTAGAATCTCAAGGGTAACTCCTCATAACTCAAATTTCTTCAAGGTTGACCTTTTCCAAAGGAACTATGGAACTTGGATCACCTGTGAACTTCCTCAACATTGACACATGAAAGACCGTTTGAATTAAATGCATCTCACTGGGTAGATGCAACTCCTATGCTAGTTTTCCCGTTCTTCTCACAACTTTCTAAGGCCCTACATATCTAGGGCTTAATTTCCCCTTTTTATTGAATTGAATTACATCTTTCATAGGAGACACCTTCAAGTAGATACAATCTCAAACTTGGAATTCAAGATTTGTTCTGCTTATATCATAGTAGGAATTTTCTCGGCTTTGGACCATTTAACATTTTTCCCTTATGCTTTTAATTTTCTCTATAGCATTCCTGACCAAGTCTGGTCCTAGCTGTGCCACCTCACCGACTTCAAACCACCTAATAGGTGACCTATGCAACCTAACATACATCTTATGTGGTTCCATCTCAATGCTTGAATGATAACTAATATTGTAGGCGAACTCAATAAGTTGCAAATGCTCATCCTAACTCCCTTTGAATTGCAACACATAAGCTCTCAACGTATCTTCTAGAGTGCAAATAGTCTTCTCGACTTGTCTGTCGATTTGGGAATGAAAAGAGATACTCAAGTTCACCTTATTACCAAGTCCCCATTGGAAAGATTTCCGAATATAAGAGGTGAATTGGAAACCATGATATGATATGATGGACAATGAAATCCCATGCAACCTCTCCATTTCTCGAATATATGAATGAGCATAATCTTAGGCCTAATTGTAGTCTTGTCCAGTAAGAAGTGGGAAAACTTTGTCATATGATCCACTTAATCATACGGTATCAAAGTTCTTTTGGTCATTGGCAACCCCACTACAAAGTCCGTGTTGATTTCTTCACACTTCCAAGTAGGGACGTCAATGTGTTGGGATAAACCACCTAGCCTTTGATTCTCTACTTTGACTTGTTGCCAATTGGCCCACTCGGACACGAATTGGGCAATGTTGTTCTTCATCTTGTTCTACCAACAAATCTCCCATAACTCTCTATACATCTTTGTTATGCCAAGATGAATGGAACTTTAATTGTAAGCCTCTTGTAATTATCTTCCTCAACTCACATTCATTGGGTACATACAACCTCTCTCGATATCGGAGTGCCCTATATCCCCCTTGTGAGAAAACTTCTTCCTTTCCTTCCTTCACCCATGCTTTCAACTTAACTAAGCCAGGAACAAGGTCTGGCTTAGAATTAACCTCCTCAGTCAAAGAAGATTTATACCCATGAAGCACCATTGCACCCTATTTTTGGACTCATTCAACCTTACCCCCAACCTACCCAACCTATGGAGATCTTTGTCCAACACTTTTTTCCATCATCTTCACTATGAGACACACAACCAATCGAATCTCTACTAAGAGCGTCATCTACCATATTGGCCTTTCTAAAGTGATATTTCACACTTATGTCATAGTCTTTGAGTAGCTCTAACTGACTTTATTTCCTCACATTTAGATCCTTTTGGATGAACACATATTGGATGCTCTTGTGGTTGGTGTAGATATCCACGTGAACCAGATATAAGTAATGTGGCTAAATCTTCAAGCAAACCCCACTGCCGCAAGCTCAAGATCTTGAGTCGGGTAATTCTTTTCATGTAATTTAAATTTTCTTAAAGATAAGTAATCACCTCACCATGTTGCTTTAGCACGCATCCCAACCTAATTCTTCATGCATCACAATAAACAACAAACCTATAATTTCCTTTGGGCAATGTCAATATTGAAGTCGAACTTAGTCGATCTTTCAAAGTTTGGAAGTTGTTCGCACACTCATTCGTCCACACAAACTTTTCTTTCTTTTGAGTCAACTTGGGAAAAATGGAAGATATATAGGGGTCAGGTTACGTACATCCGACCCCCCCTTATCCCGCAATAGGTGGGAGCCTTTGAGGCATTCGGGTAATGTTGTTGTATATCTTGCACAAACATTCTATAATATCCTACTAGGCCCAAGAAACTCTTTATGTCCATGGGAGTCAATGGCCTTGGCCAATTTCTTACCACTTTGATCTTCTTAGGATTAATTATGATACTATCATATGATAGCATACCTAAGGAAGGAAACCTCACCTAGCCAAAACTCACACTTGTCAAACTTTATATAAAGTCTTTGCTCCCTTAGGGTTTGTAATACCACCCTCAAGTACTCCATATGCTCTTCCTCAATTCGAGAGAAGATTTGGATGTCATCAATGAACACCACTATGAACATGTCAAGGCAGGATTTGAACACCCTATTTGTAAGATCCATAAATATAGTTGGGGCATTAGTAAGATCAAATGATATTACTACAAACTTGAAGTGACCAAACCTAGTCTGAAATGTCATCTAAGGGAAGTCACTTTCCCTCACCCTCAATTGGTGATACCTATATCTCAAGTCAATTTTGGATAAGTGTGTAGCCTCTTGAAATTGATCAAAAAAGTCATCAATTCCCGGGAGTGGATACTTATTCTTAAAGGTTACCTTGTTAAGTTGTCGGTAGTCTATACACATAGGGAGTGGCCTATCTTTATTCTTGACAAACAACACCGGATCACCCTAGGTTGAGTGTTGAATAGGATATCTATGCCAAAGTCTATTTCCTTTTCGGGAGGAACACCCAGTAACTCATCTGAATAGACATTGGGAAACTCATTCAAAATGAGGATCGACTCAAGAGAAGGAACTCTAGGGGTGACTTCTTTGACTCTTACTAGATGATAGCTGCACGCTTTGGAAATAATTTTTTGAGCCTTTAGGAAAGAAATAAACCAACTCCTACATGAAGAGTTGCTACCCTCTCACTAAAGAATTGACTCACTAGGGAACTAAAACTTGATTCTACGGGTTCTACAAACTGTGAAAGCATAGAAGGCATGAAACCAATCCATCCAAGTATGACATCAAAGTGTACCATAGAAAGCAGAATTAGATCACAATAGACCACTTTATGCAAATTACAGATAGGATAATTTCTATAGATTCTTCGGCGAAAATGGACTCTCCTACAGAGTTTATTACTTTATAGTGCTCATGAAGGACTTCGGGACATGCATGAAATTTATTAACAGGAAACAGGGTCACAAATGAAAACTTAGCTCTGAGATCCAATAAGGCATATGCATCAAAATTGAAAAATCTCAGTATACTAGTGATAGCATCCAGAGCCGCTTCAATCTCTTGGAAACCTTGGAGAGCATAGAGTTGATTGGTCTTTTGGGCGCCTTTAACTTTCCCATCATGGCCTTGGGTCCTTGGACTTCTACTTCTACAATCCTTGGCGTGATCTCAAGGCTTACCTCACTTGAAGCAAGCATTTGAACTGGCTAGGCACTCTCCATTGTGGAGACTCCCACACTTGGGTAAACTTAGGCTTTAAGGCTAAGGTGCAACCCCTTTTTCCTTAGTAGTCTGGAGAAGAGTGTTGATAGACCCTTGTCCACATCGCCTTTGGCCACCTTGGAACTTGTGACCTCCACTTCTTTGGTGAGAATAATTGCCACCATCTACCCGAGCCCTCTTGGACACCTTTTTCATATCTCTTAGCTTCTACTTCTCTGTTTTCTCCATATAAGTCATCAACTGGGAGATACTAATATCCTTCACTAGAATGGATGTCTTATATTCTTTAGACACCATGTTAGACATGTTAGAGATAAACTTGCTCATACAGGTCCTTGGATCCGCAACCATGAAAGGAACATACTTGGAAAGTTTAATGAATTTGAATGCACACTACCTCACACTTATAGACCGTTGCTTGAGGTTGATGAACTCTTCGACCTTGGCCTTCCTGAGCTCAACTAGAAAGAACTGATCCAAGAAGGCACACTTGAACTCTTCCTATCCAATGGGACACACTTCTTGATCCCTCTCCCTACCCAATGATCTTACCATATTTTGGCTACCCCTTTGAGTTGGTAGGATACCAACTCATCTATCTACTCTGAAAGGATACCCGTAACTACTACAATCTGATAGGCCTCATTAATAAAGTCAGTAGGGTCCTCCTGCGTCTTGGAACCATAAAACTCAAGAGGGCTCATCATCATGAAGTATTTCACTTGAGTGGTCGGGGTAGGTACTTGGGAGGAACACCAATCTCACTATTAACTTGGTTTGGCCAATACATGGTCCAACATAGTTAAAATAGCTTGGAACTCTGATGGCACACCCCATTGCCTTGTTGAAGTGGAGGGATTTGTTGTTCAGGAGTGCCTCTTTGATCTGGAGCTCTTATTTGTGGCAAGATCTAGAAATAGTCAAAGAGGTCATTGTTAGTGATAGGAAAACCTTATTCAGCTCCAAAGGCATGACATGAACAAGAAAGGAAGGAAGACTTTCCTAAACCATCTCATAGCCTATCACACAATATAGTGCCGCACTTCACAACTTTGAATGAGCCTCTACTCGACATTGTATGCATGGACATCTGAGGAACATTTTAAAACCTCATGATCTATCACCAAGTTTGTAAAGACCCTACCTGCGGCCTAGGCATCACAAGGCAAATGAGATACCTAAAGATACTTCACCCAAGCCATCTTTAATATCTTAAGCATTCATAGGCACAAAATTAAAATTTTTTGGAATAAAATAGGGAAAGAGTCTATGAGACGATATTATGACAATGAAGAAACATTATAAAGAAACATCAACATTTGTCCATAGAGCATACTGACTAAGACATAAATAGAAAAAAATGGTAATGATCGATTTCCATCAAACATAAAAGACTCCATACAAAGGAAAATAGAATGTAAAAGACTCAAAGGGCCAACACATACATCAATGTCTCAAAAGAAAATACAAGATTGAATAGAAAATGGTAGGATCTCGAACTAAGGGCTCACCATAAAGGTCCTAGTCTCGAACATCTAGAAAACTAGCCACTATCTGTTGGAGATGTACCTGTCCCTACATGATTAAATCAAGCAGAAAGAAATATGCATTAGTACGTTGGAATGTACTAAGTATGTGAGATTTAATGAAAACATGAAATTATAATACCATCATTCATAAGTAAAATATATAATATATGTATGATAGTATAGTACATAAATATGATCTTAAGCATGCACAAGGAATATCGATCAAGATGAATAAGAGTAAAATGCATAAAAGATCACATGTTATGGAATCATATTGTAGAATCATAAACTTTTTGGAGTAGACCTTAATCGACATATATGACCACGTGAATTATAGGAATCTAATATAAACCCCTACATTGGCTCGAGGAGACCACTTTTTGAGTGGAACTCTGTCACTTAGCATGCATCTTTATATAAGATAAATGGCTTACGTGGATCCACTAGCCTAGCCTACAAGTGCTCTTATAGTTAGTAATAATGTGATTTATCTCTAATGGGTCATGCCTCAACTAATGGAATGAGCCCTAATCTCAAAGTTCTCTCAGTGCTAAGTCATCCTACGGAATCTTTAAAACATGTATTTAGTCAATTCATGACACTTAGAATCATAAGTAGCAATTATAGAAGTAGCTCGAACTTAAGGAAACACCAAGTGAGAATTGTCCTTTCATCTTGGGGACCTTCTTAAACATCTTTTAGGGAAATTGTCAACATGCTTATATCTTTGACTAATTATAGATTTAATTCCATAGTCATCATCATAAATCATACAAATCTTTACGTGAAACTTAGTGGGCTACTTCTGAAGTTAAAACATCATTAATTATGGAAATATGCTCATTCAAAACATGTGAAAAAGCCCACACTTCATCATGCATAAAACTCATCATTGATGCCATCATCAATAAGTTAGATACAAATAAATACTTAGTAAAATATCATAATATATAATTAAAATCACTTAATAACATAAAGTATCATAAAATCATCATTATCGTGCATATTAAACTGAAGAAACTTAAAGAAAAGGTAAAAGACTTTATGAAGGAATTTATGGTGAAAGGAGACCCACAAATGAAACTCACATACCTCAAATAGACTCCAAGAGGAAAGCTTGAATCCTTTGGGAAGAACTTGAAAACCCTAGCTTTGGCTTGACCCTTTCTATAGAGAGTATTTGCCTAGGAAATGTTAGGAATGACAAAATGGGAGAATTACTAGGGTTCTTAGGGAATTAAGGTCTTTTTTAGGCCCCTTAGGATCTATAAAATGACATAGTCTAGGAATGGGATTTGCGAAAATAACAAAATGTCCCTTTATTAAAACTGCCAAAATGAATGTACGAAAGCCTGATTATAGGATGTGGTTTGAACCATGGATTGTAGTGTTTTCTGTCCTATTGTTCTTTTCCAATCTTCAAAAACTATTTTTCTAATATGAACCATGGGACCACCTTCTACGAGTCGTATATTGACTTATAGGTTATGGTTGGACTCATAGAGTCCTTCCATACTTGGTTAATTTTTTACTTTTTTGGGCTTCATCTATGAAGGGTTTACTTGAGCTGCATAATAGTCTATGGACCATCCTATTAGTACGTAGATTACTTTCTTAAAATTTCACATTTTCTTTATGTCTAATACTCCCATCTACGACCTATCTCTGAGCTATCACCCTTCTTACAGGCCATCATTAGGAACGTGGGTTACCCCACACTTGGAAATATTTTCCCTTTCCTAAAGTTCATGTTCAAAAGAACCGACCTACGTTCCATATCTTCACCTACGGACCACACGTAGGCCTTGTGAATTGACCCCAAGTCATTTTTTGCCCAACATTTTCTACACTCTGAGCTCTTAAACAGGGGGTTGTTACATTTAAGATGAAACCTCTAATGAAAGGAAAATCCTTACTTGAAGATATTACTAAGTTAATGAGCTATTCCTATTATGATAATGTTTGTTTTTTCAAGCTTACGAATTAGTGATTATACTTATTTTTAATGTATCTTGCGGGACAAGACTTAGAACCAAATGATGCTTGAGGTAGAGGCTCAACCTAAGGGGTCCTTATATAAAGTCTTAGATCTCATAACTACGTGCCACCGTAGGATTATATGGAAATATAGCTGAGCTAATGGATCCAATTAATGACACCCTCCTAGTGAGTTGTAGTCCTACCTTGGTAAGTAGTCTCCTCTTTTTCTAGTAAAGAGGAAACATCGGCTCCATGTTATAGTTCACATGATTTATTGTTGATTATCGTCTCCTCCTATATATACATATATATGATGGTTTATAGTGATTATGCTACATCAAATCATGTTTTAAGTGTTTCATTGATCATTCACCATCTTGAGCTTTAATTCCTTAGTATTATGTTCTTTTTGTTTCATTGCATCCCATATACTTAGTACATTCAAATTACTAATGTATATTTACCTACCTGATATAACATGTAGGGTCCAATGATCCTCCTCCTCCTCACGCTCATGGTTGACTTGTGGATTGAAGACAATGCTTCATTGGTGTGTCCTCTAATTTAGAGACAATAGCCTTACCATCCAGCTTGTTACTTTAAGACTATTGTATCTTATTCCACTTTATATATTTGAGGGTGAGCTTAGGACATATCTTAGCCCTCGTCCTATCTATCACTTAGAGGTATTGTTGAACATATGGACATGTATGTATTGTTATGACTCTAGTTGTCATGTTTATGTTGATATTCCCTTAATCCCTTGAAGTGCTGTCAAAATACATCACTTTTGATGCTTAAAACTTGAAATTTTATGTGTTCCCAATTCGATGTTACTTGGTTTTATGTGTTTTTGTTTTATATATGCAGGATTACAGGTTTGGCCGTTATTTTGAGAAGAAATACAGAAGTTGCTGATTTTTTATGCAGAACGAGACCCTACAGGCCGTAGATCATTCCACGGGTTGTGAAGTGATTTTGTGGGCAATTCCAATGAGTGGTGATTTTCTAAAGTTGGTTTTATGAACATGTATACGGGACATAGAATGATTTACAAGTTGTAGACTATGGTTCATGCCCTGAGGATCATAGATTGGGACTTTACGAGTCGTAGAGGCGTATCATAGATTTGAAGTACAAATTTTCTAGCAACAGTGTACGAGACCCCGACTACAGGACATGGAATGCAATACGACTTTTAAACCCATTGCATAAGGTGTGTCGACTAGTTATCCTATTTCTTTTAGGACTTGTATTTCACTTATTATAATTAGGTTTTTTAGATTATTTTTCATAAGTTTTCCCATATTACTCAGGGGACCCAGTAGTTAGACAGAGAAAATAGCGAGATCACTTTGGAGAGATTTTGAGAACATTTGAACTTTCATTTCATCTTTAATCTTTTATTTCTCTTTGAAGTTAAATTTGCTTGTTATTATGTAACGACCCCAAAAAAGTGCAAAGTGTGCCTTAGAATGCCCAGAATTTTAATTTTCATATATTTAAAAATTCAATCGTTATTTTGAAAATTCGACTTCATATTTGTGATCAAGGTGTCAAAATTAAGTGAAAAAGCGTCTAACCCCGATTTAAGAGCAAAAGAATAGCAATTTCAATTTTCGAAAGTGCAAATTCTAGTGAGGTTTTTGCATTGCCTCTGCAATGTGCCACGGGTGTGCTTATGGTAACTCTTTCTCCACGTCCTCTCCGCATATTATCCAGGCAGTATTTTTCTTGTGTGGTACAATTATTCTAAGTGTTGGGCGCAAGTTTTCTCAAGCATGTTTTTGTCTATAGTTAGCCAAATTTCACCCTTATATCATCCTAAACATTTCCCAGTAGTACCCAAAACACTTATCCATATTTTCACTCCAAAACCCTCATCCAAAACTAAGGATTTTCTTCAAGTTTTAAACCTCCATTTCAAACTTCACTAAGAACTTCTTAAAAGCTAAGCTATGTGGTGTTGAACCATTGGGTCCTTCCACCCATGGTGTCTAAGCCTCCTTTTTACTAACATTGCATGATTTAAAGTTGATTTTACATGTTGGTCTTATAGAAATTTATTGCACAGTGATTTTAGTTCATGAAAGTATGGTTGTTTTAGCATATTTTGAGCTCCAAATCTTGGATCTAATGTTGGACTTGATGAGGGATCTTAATGTAAATAGCTTAGGGTGTAGCTAGGTGTTGATTGATGGTTTTACGGTATATTTTCTTACATGATTTAATTTCTAAATTGAATGGTCTTTTACCTCTATTACACCCCCCCAAGTGTTTGATAAAAATGTCCGGCTAGGGTTTCTAATGTAAATGAAGTTCCAAAGCATGAGATATGATATGATTGATGTTATGATAATGTAATGAGCTTATATTGATGATGAATTCTATATAAAGTATTGCATTGAACCATGTCTAATTCGAGGGGTCTAAGAACGCAGATAACCGAGATGAGGGTTAGTACTCACTAACCAAGGGAAAGGTTAGTACTTTTCCATCCAGTGAAGGGGCTGCATCATCACTAACCGAGATAGGGGTTGATACTCATCAATTGAGGGAACGGTTAGTACTTCTCTACCGAGGTGATGGGTCAGCATTATCACCAACTGAGGGAAGGATTAGTACTTCTCCACCTAGGTGATGGGGCGACATTTTCACCAATCGAGTGAAGGATTAGTACTTCACCACCTAAGTGATGGGGCAGCATCATTACTAACCTCAAGAGGTTTATACCTTAGAAACCTAGCTTGGTATATTCTTCACATATGATACCTTTAATGAGTATGAGTTATTTAAGTATGATTTACTCTAGCATTGTTCATACATGCCATCTTGCTATAGTATGCCCATTGCCTTTTGCTATGCATTTTTATCATTATGTCTATTTCTTGTCACATTGCATCCCACATACTTCGTACATTCAAGCCTACTGATGCATACTCTTGCCTACATGATACCACTTTGTAGGAACTGGTGCTCAAGCTGATAAACCTCCTCATTCACGTGGCTAGATCGGTCCTACTCAAAGCTAGTTTATGAGTCCTCCACTTCAGAGACGTTAGTATATATTGCCATTATCTATGTATTGATATATTTTCTTATATTCTATTACTATCAAGGTGAGCCCGGTAGCTTTGTCTTGTCCCCCGCTCTATCTATGTAGTTAGAGCTGTTTGTTGGACAAGTTATGTATTTATTTATGAGTTGACTCTTGCCTCTTGACTATGACGTTTAAGCAAGCTTTACCTTAGCCCTATTTCCCCTTTATCTTTCTTTATGTCTTTTATATGCTTTTGCAACTGATGATGTGTAATGACAAGTAAAGAGGCTTGATTGGGGTCCCTTCGTGTTCCCTATTCATCGTGTCACGTCTAGGCCTAGCTTAGGTCATGACAAACTTGATATCAGAGTACTAGGTTGATAGATCCTCGGAGTCCAACACACTGCGTCGATTAGAGTCCTATTCATGGTTGTGAAGTGCCATGACTATGAATATGAGGCTATGAGGAATTTTAGGAAATTTTTCCCTTCTTCATTTTCTAAGTTATGCTATAGAGTTGTGGTGAGTATTCCCCCTAACAATTGTTCTATTCTATGCTAGATCATGCTTAACACTAGAGTAAGACGGGCCCAAACTCCCGAGGAGAAACCTACCAATGGTGAAGTTCGAGATGCTCTTACTATGCTTGCCCAAGTGGTAGCCAAGCAAGTACAACAAGGGGCCTAATCCCCTCATGCTACTACCTCAAGATCTAGGGTAAGAGACTTCATGGAGATGAATCCTCCGGATTTCCATGGGTCAAAGGTGGATGAAGATCCACAAGAGTTCATTGATGAGATATACAAAATCTTGAATATCATGGGTGTTGGGATGAATGAAAAGGCGAAGTTAGCAGCGTACCAACTCAAGGGGGCAGCCCAAATTAGGTATGATCAATGAAAGGGTGAGAAGGGTAATGGCTATGGGGTTCTTTAGGAGGAATTCAAATTAGCCTTCCTTAATCGGTTCTTCCCTCTTGAGCTTAGGGGAGTAAAGTTGGCAGAGTTTATGAATTTGAAACAAGGTACTATGAGTATGAGGGAGTATTCCCTAAACTTTAATCAACTTTCAAAGTATGCTCCTCATTTGGTGGCCGATCCTAGCTCAAGGATGAATAAGTTTGTTATGGGGGTTCCGACTTGGTGAGTGAAGAATGTCGGTCTGCCTTGCTTATTGATGACTTGGACTAGTCTCAGTTGATGAAATATGACAATCAAATGGAAGAAGAAAATTTGAGGAAGAGGAGGGGCCATGAAGACAAGAGGGCCCGTTTTGACGGCAACTTCCAAAAGGGTGTTAGACTTCATTAAGGCTAAAGGCCTGCTCATGCTACAAATAGGGAGTTTGCCAATGATTCCCTAGACCTCAAGGTATTGATGGTGTGGCTACTAATGATTTGTGTCCTAGATATTGGAAGAGTCATAATGGCCCGTGTTAGAAGGGTTCTAATGCATGCTTCGATTGTGGGGAGCTTGGTCAAAAGAAGGTAGATTGTCCACTAAATTGTGTCAAAGTTTCGGGTACAAATTCAGTTCCATTAGATAGAGGTGGTCCTCAAGGTGGTTCCCCAAGGTATAATCGGTTTTATGCTCTACATTGTAGGCAAGGGGTTGGTGAGGTGTCTGATGTTGTCACCGGTATGTTGAAAATCTTTGATCATGATGTTTACGCTTTCATTGATCCGAGGGCCACCCTTTCCTTTGTTATCGCCTTTGTTGCTAAAAGGTTCCATGTTGAGTCGGAGTTGTTGCATGAGTCATATGAGGTGTCTACTCCTGTTGGTGCATCTATTGTTGCTAGGAGGATGTATAGAAATTGTCCAGTTTGTATCTAGCATAAAATCCTACCTTGTGATCTTGTTTAATTATATATGGTTGATTTTGATGTTATTCTTGAGATGGATTGGTTACGTGCTACTATGCTTCTATTGATTGTAGAACCCGTAGGATCAAGTTTCAATTTCCAAATGAAACCGTCGTTGAGTGGGAGAGTCATGATGTGGTAGTGAGTGGTAGGTTTATCTCATGTATTGAAGTCCATAGGTTGATTTCCAAGGGGTATTTGTGTCATCTTGTGAGGGTTAAAGATGTTGATTCCAAGGTCCCTTCCATTGAGTCGGTTCCGATTGTAAGTGAGTTTCTTGATGTCTTCCCAAATGACCTTCTCGGTGTCCCTCCTAAAAGGGAGATAGGTTTAGGCATAGATCCGCTTCTTGGCACTCAATCTATCTCCATACCCTCTTACTGTATAGCCCCGGTAGAGTTGAAGGAGTTGAAGAAACAATTGAAAGATTTTTTGGAGAAGGTATTTATTAGACCTAGACAATCACCTTGGAGTACACCGATGTTGTTTGTAAAGAAGAAAGATGGGTCACTTAGAATGTCCATTGACTACCGGCAACTCAATAGGGTCATTATAAAGAGTAGGTATCATCTTTCGAGAATTGATGACTTGTTTGACCAATTGCAAGGAGCTAGCTTTTTCTCTAAGGTTGATCTTCGGTCCGGGTACTATCAAGTGAGGGTGAGGGAGTGTAATATTCCAAAGATGGCTTTCCGAACTATATATGGGTATTATGAATTTGTGGTGATGTCCTTTGGGTTGACTAACGCACTGGTCATCTTCATAGACCTAATGAATAGGGCCTTCAAACCCTACCTTGATTCCTTTGTTGTGGTCATCATTGATGATATTTTGATCTATTCACTTAGTAGCAAAGAGCATATGGGTCATTTGAGGGTTGTGTTGCAAAGATTGAGGGAGGAGATATTGTATGCTAAATATGACAAGTGTGAATTTTTGTTGGGGGAGGTTGCATTCTTGGGTCATATGGTGCCGGGGGATGGGATTAAAATGGATCCTAAGAAGACCGATGTGAGCAGGAATTGGCCTAGACCATTGACCCCATCGGATATTAGGAATTTCTTGGGCCTTGTAGGTTATTATAGAAGGTTTGTGAATGAGTTCTCCTCCATTGCTTCTCCTATGACAAAATTGACTCAAAAGAAAGTCAAGTTTGTGTAAACCGATGAATGTGAGAAAAGCTTCCAAACATTGAAAGATAGACTTGTGTCCGCTCCTATATTGTCATTACCAGATGGGCTTAAGGGTTTTGTTGTGTATTATGATGCATCTAGAGTTGGTTTGGGTTGTGTGCTAATGCAAAATGGTAATGTCATAGCCTATTCTTCTAGGCAATCTAAGTGCATGAAAAGAACTACCCTACCCATGATCTTGAATATGCTGCCATGGTGTTTGCATTAAAGATTTGGCATCATTATTTGTATAGGGTGCATGTTGATGTATTCAACGTTTATAAGAGACTTCAATATGTCTTCACTCAAAAAGATCTCAACTTGAGACAAAGAAGTTGGCTAGAACTCCTTAAAGACTATGATATGAGTGTGCATTACCATCCGGGGTAAGGCAAATGTTGTGGAGGATGCATTGAGTTGGGTATCTATGGGTAGCCTAGCTTACGTGGATGGTGATGATAGGGAGATGGCTAGAAAAGTGCATAGATTGGCTAGATTGGGGGTGAAGTTGGAAGATGTAGGTAATGGTGTTGTTGTTATATTTGGTTCCCAATCTTCTTTGGTTGATGAGGTGATAGAAAAACAAGATCTAGACTCCTCATTTTTTGAATTGATGGCCTTGGTGAAAGAGGGAAAAATAGAGGTTTACTCCCAAGGGGGAGACGGGGCCCTTAGATACCAAGGTAGGCTGTGTGTGCCATGTGTTGATTATTTGAGGGAGAGAATTCTTGATGAGGCCCATAATTTTCCTTATTCTATCCACTCCGGCTCAACCAAAATGTATAGATACTTGAGGGATGTTTATTGGTGGGGAGGCATGAAGAGGGACATTGCTAAATTTGTGTCTGGTTCACATAGATTTCAACAAGTCAAAGCCAAACACCAAAGGCCGGATGGCCTAATCCAAGACATAAGGATTCCTACTTAGAAGTGGCCAGTTATTAAACGGATTTTTTGGTTGGGTTTCTCAAGAATAGGAAAGGTTTTGATTCCATACGGGTGGTGGTTGAGAAGATGATGAAATCGGCTCACTTTCTACCGGTTAAGACTATATATAGGGCTGAAGAGTATGAAAGGTTGTACATCCATGAGTTAGGGAGGTTACATGGGGTTCCTTTATCCATTATATCGGATTGTGGTGCACAATTTACTTCACACTTTTGGAAGTCTTTTCAAAGAAGTCTTGGTACCAAGGTTCACCTTAGTACGACTTTTCACCCTCAAACAGATGGCTAAGCTGAAAGGATAATTCAAACACTTGAGGATATGCTTAGGGCTTGTGTCACAGATAATGGTAGTCGGTATGACCAACTTCCATTGATTGAGTTTTCCTAGAACAATAGCTACCACTCTAGCATTGGTATGGCTCTTTTTGAGGCTCTTTATAGGAGATGTTATAGATCGCCGGTGGGTTGATTTGAGGTTAGAGAGGTGACTTTTATTAGGGCAGGATCTGGTTATGGAAGCTCTTAAGAAGGTCAAGATGATTAGGCAAAGGTTAAGAAAATCCCAAAGTGGTCAGAAATCCTATGCCAATGTAAGAAGGAAAGACATAGAGTTCCAAGTGGGTGATTAGGTCTATTTGAAAGTTTCTCCAATTAAAGGTGTGGTCCATTTTGGTAAAAAGAGGAAGTTAAGCCCATGGTATGTCGGCCCATATGAGGTGATAGAGAGGATTGGCAAGGTAGCTTATGAGTTGAAGTTGCCTAGTGAAATGAATTTGGTCCATCCGATATTCCATGTTTCTATGTTGAGAAAATGTGTTGGTAATCCTAATACCATTGTTCCTCTTGATGTTATGGGTGTTGTTGAGGATAATTTGACCTATGAGGAGGTTTCTGTTCGGATCTTGGATAGGCAAGTAAAGAGATTGAGGAACAAGGAGGTGGCATTCGTTAAGGTCCTTTGGAGGAACCAACAAGATGAGAGTACTATATGGGATGCCGAAGCAGACATGCAAAAGCAGTATCCTTATCTTTTTCACTCCACTCAAGCCTAAGGTAATAATCCAAAGTCCTATATGTGATTTCAATTCTTACATTTCAACCCCTTTGTCATTCATCTGCATGCATGTTTAAGTTGGTAAACTTATGATGATTTTACACTTATGTTGAGAATTTGAAAATGGTGTTTTACATGTTATGTTGCATTCTTTTTTAGGCTGATTTATTCATGATCACTATTGTCTTGTACATCTCTTTTACATTCAGGGACAAACGTTTCTAAGGGGGAGATATTTTAACTATTCCAAAAAGTACCCCAAAACATGCCTCAAAATTCTCAGAATTTTAATTTCTATATATCTAAATATCCATACGTTATTTTGAAAATCCGACTTCAT
Organism: Solanum clarkiae; assembly: GCA_011800125.2. NCBI lineage: Eukaryota > Viridiplantae > Streptophyta > Magnoliopsida > Solanales > Solanaceae > Solanum > Solanum clarkiae. The sequence continues at coordinate 9,483 of JAABOM020067615.1, read as the reverse complement.
ATTTGTGAACAGGGGGTCAAAATTAGGTGACAAGAGGTCTAACCCCAATTTAAGAGCGAAAGAATAGAAATTTCAATTTTTAAAAGTGTAAATTCCAGTGAGGTTTCCGCGTTACCTCCGCGACGCGCCAAGGGAGTGCTCATGTGTAATTCCTTCTCTGCGTCCTATCCGCAACGTGGAGAGGTGTATTTTCTTGATGTGTTTTTCTTGTGCAGTCTAATTATTCTAAGTGTTGGGCCCAAGTTTTTCAAAGCGTGTTTTTATCTATAATTAGCCAAATTTCACCCTTATATTATCCTAAACATTTCTCAATACTCTCCAAAATACATAGCCATATTTTCACTCCAAAATTCAAGACTCGAAACCCTCATCCAGAACTAAGGATTTTCTTGAAGTTTCAAGCCTCCATTTTCAAACTTCACCAAGAAATTCTTCAAAGCTAATGTATGTGGTGTTGAACCATTGGTTCCTTCCACCCATGGTGTCTAAGCCTCCATTTTACTAATATTGAATGATTTAAAGTTGATTTTACATGTAGGTCTTATATGATGAGAAATTTACTGCACAGTGATTTTAGTTCATGAAAGTAAGGTTGTTTTAGCATGTTTTAAGCTCCAATTGGTGGATCTAATATTGGATTTGATGAGGTATCTTGATGTGAATGTCTTGGGGTGTTGCAAGGTGTTGATTGATGGTCTTAAAACAAATTTTCTTACATGATTTCATCTCTAAATTTCATGGTCTTTTACCCATATTACACACCCCCTAAGTGTTTAATAAAATATCCGGCTAGGGTTTCTTGTGAAGACAAAGGTCCAAAGCATGAGATATGATATGATTGATGCTATGACGATAAAATGAGATTATATTCATAATGAATTCTATATAAAGTGTTGCATTAGACCATTCCCAATCTGGGGGATCTAAGAACCTAGATAACTGAGATGAGGTTTTGTACTCATTAACCGAGGGAATGGTTAGTACTTCACCTCCTAGTGATGGGGCGGCATCATCACTAACCGTGATGGGATTGGTACTCATCAATAGAGTGAAGGTTTAGTACTTCTCCACTTTGGTGATGGGGCTGCATTATCACCAACCGAGGGAAGGGTTGATACTTCTCCACCTAGGTGATGGGGCAGCATTATCACCAACTGAGTGAAGGGTAAGTACTTCACCACCTAAGTGATGGGGTGGCATCATCACTAACCTCAAGGGGTTTATACCTTGAAAATCTATCTTGGTTTATTCTTCACATATGATACAATTTATGAGCATGAGTTATTTAAGCATGATTTACACTAGTATTATTCATACATGCCATCTTTCTGTAGTATGCCTATTGCCTATTGTTATGCATTTTGATCATGATGTCTATTTATTGTTGCATTGCATCCCACATACTTAGTACATTCAAATGTACTAATGCATATTCTTGCCTACATGATATCACCTTGTAGGAACTGGTGCTCAAGTTGATTATCCTCCTTCTCCACGTGGCTAGATCAGTCCTACTAAAAGCCAGTTATTGAGCCCTCCACTTCAGGAACCTTAGTCTACGTTGCTATTATCTATATATTGAGACACTTTCTTATGTTTTATTGACTATAAGGATGAGCTTGGTAGCTTTGTCTTGGCCTCCGCTCTATCTATGTATTTAGAGGTTTTTGTTGGACAAGTTATGTATTTATGTTATGAGTTTGACTCTTGCCTCTTAACTCTGATGTTTAAGAAAGATTTCCCTTAGCCCCATTGCCTCTTTATCTTACTTTATGTCTTTTATATGCTTCCACAACCAATGTTGTGTAAGGACAAGTGAAGAGGCTTGATTGGGGTCCCTTCGGGTTCCCCATTCGCCATGTCATGTCTAGTCCCTAGCTTGTGTCGTGATATATTAATTAAATTGTGTATGTGTTAAATTATGTTCTTCCAATTCACAATTTTAGCATCTATACAAAGCATGGGTAGCTAAATCTATGACTAGGGTTGTGGGAACCATGAAGAATTAACAAGGTAAAATCAAATAATTCATAATATATTATTGGAAAGTGTGTATGCATGTATTAATTACTCTTATCATATTGCATGTTTTCTGATGGTGGCCACATTAGAACCTGTCTAGTGTTACTGACTGGACCAAGATAGTAATGAATAGGAAAAGAGATTAATCAATAGGATTCGGTTGATGTGTTCTCACCTAATCAACCAAATTGGGCCAAATGAAAGTTGTACTAGGACTAACAGGTAAGGGTTAGTAATGCACACTATGGATATGCGCCAAGTCACATAGTAAAATTCACCTCTCAACTTTAACCAAAGGGCTTGGTGAACTTAACTTACCATCCTGCATGCTACACACTAGAAAAAAATTAGGTTATCTAGTGACACTGTATTAGAGAATCAAGGGGAACACAATACCCTAGTTTCTCTCCATATATTGATTTCACTCTTGTGTTAGTTTGTTTAGCTTTAGTTTCTATTGATTATTACAAAACCCCCCATTTTGGGGAAGCAAGTTGGTTAACTGCTCGAATTGCAATCACTGAATTCTCTTCATTCTACATATTCCCTGTGGGTTCGACCCTAATCTTGGTTAGGTTCTTCTATTTCTTGACATCGACCGCTTTATCCTTTAAAAGGAGGTGTAACTTAGGTGACATCAACCCTATACCTTAGTTTCCACTTATTTTATTTTCTACATAAATTATGTGCTTAATGAATGTTATGAGGCTTTTTGAGGTACCTCTAGGTTTCTCATTCGCCATATCACGTCTAGTCCCTAGGTTGGGGTCATGATAGAAACCAACTCTGTCACACCTTGAGGGGCACCCTAGACATAGTTGACACTCAAAATTCATTGCTTGCACTCAAGAAAAATCATTTGATTTTGTCACATGCTCAAGTTGTACAAACTCTATAAAATCTAGTAATTTAGTATGTAGGCTTAAGGATGTCACGATCACTAACTAAGTAACTTAAGAAATGATCTCCATATCCATAAACATAGTTTTTAAACAAACTCCAAGTACATCAATCGACTCTATCTATGAATCCTCTAATAACTATAAAGGTGTCAAGATAGTCCCTGGACTACCTCAACTATGAAAAAAATGAAAGACATAAACTGAAGCAAAAAAGACATCCTCTAAGTGCTATAAGGACTCACCAAACTTCATATAGTGCTCAAAATCTTCAATGAATCATCTGTTGAGGATCCCTAATACCTGGGTCTGCATTATAAAAATATGTAACAACAAATAATGCTAGTATGTGAAATGTATGGTATGTAATGTAGTTAAATAGAACAACATGCATCAAAACTGTTCAAGGGAAAAGGTTAGTTCAACTCATCATCAATATGGTATGCAAGTTTAAAATAGTAGATATAATGCTTTCATTAATAGTGTCATCAATTTTCTATATGCATATGCAACTCAAAAAAATAATATATTTTATTTTTATGGAGTTTCTTTAACTGACAACCATCACCATATGAGCGAGTGATGATACAATGAATTGTTGTCATTATCACAGTCATCCAATACCTTGCCAGAGTAAGGGATGCAAAAATCAAAAGATTCAATAAAAACCTCTTTAAATACTTCAAAGGTATGATCTCTTTCTCATCCTATGCTGGCAACATAGTTTATGGGATTTGAGATAGCTATACTCTTATCAAAATTGGTGGTAATACACCTCCCAAAATATGTATTTATATCCTCATCTCATTTAGTCTCATTGGACTTTAACTCAAAAGCTAAAACTCATTTCAAAACATCATCATCCTCTTCATCAATATAGATATTTTAAAATTTATTTATTCATCATGAAAACTTTTCCTCAAAACATCATTTAACTTGGTGCTTTGTTTCATCAAAACTCTTTTAAGATATGCATCTCGTTTTGAAATTAATACTTGATTTTATGCATGAAAGCCATCAAATTTACTCAAAATATGCATAATCTTGATTTAAAATAATACTTTATTTAAAGTATAAAAATCACAAATCTCAATATCAAATATTATATGAGAAAGCCATGATTATCAACTCAACTAGGGCTCACGGAAAAATAGCAATGAACAATAACTCCAACAACATGGGAGATAAAAATAATAAAAATATTAATGTGTAGTTATATAGAACTCAAAAAGAAGAAGAATTAACTCAATCGAAATTTAAAAACTAAATTTCTACTCAATTCAATACTCATTTAAAATGAAAACTTAGACGTGGGGCATGTGGAGGAACTCAATCCAACATTATGGTAGCCTTACATACCTGAAAAGGTCAAAAAATAACTTGGAATGAGTAGACCTTGATTGAATTGCTTGATCCCTAACTCTTTTCTCCTCTCTAATTAGCATTCAATTTAATTAAAGTGATTATGAGGTTACGGGTACCATTAGATTTATATATGGGTCTTATTTTAGTCCCAAAGTTTAATTAGAAAAGGACTAGAGAAGATGAGGTTGTCATTCATTAAGACTAATGATAGGGCCTACAATTTTCTTTTTGTGGGTTGTGGATCTATCTACGGCTCATAGACTACTTTCGTGGAACCTTTGAATTTTAGTCTTGGGTCTATGACAACCTTCTACAAGTCATACGAATCTTTTACAGAACCTTATGATTATTCCAGTAGCCACTGGAATGTGTCACCTGATCCTACGACCTGATCTGTGATTCGTAGATCATTATATAGCTTGTACTGGTGGGTTTGAGACATGGTCATCAGAAACTGAAATTTCACCAAGTATAGAAAGGAACTATGAGACGTATCCTACTACGGGTCATGGATATCCTTCATGAAAGTCAGAAATTTCGACCCCTCTCAGGATCTCTTCTATGGACACCATCAATGATTTATGGAAACATCTACCGAGCCATAGAGTTAGCTCGTGAAAATTAGATTAAGGTTGAACCATGTACGTCATTGTTTGTGAACACCTTTTTTGAGTCATAAGAACTAGTATGGGTTATAAGGACTTTTGTAGAACTCCATCTACAAAAGTCCATCTACAGTCCGTAAAGTCATCCATAGGCCATGGAGTTGGTTTGTAGATTAAGTCAAAAAGATGAAATATTCTAAGTATGAAGGCCAACCACGAGACCTTATCTATGAACCATAGAAATTTCTATGGCTCTTAGAAGTGACCTTGTGGTCACTGATAGAGACAGAAATTTTCAAATCTTCTGGGATATTGGATATTTGAAGTTAGAATATTCTATGGGGTATGATAAGTTTATTCCAGAACAAGCTTTCCTTTATCCTTGGACTTTACTTTTGAGGTTTACCTTCCACTTGCTTCCTATCATTGTTTTACTTGCTTTATGTATGCTTGATATGCTAAGAGACTTAGCTGGGGTTTCTTTGAAACTTCTAATCACTATGTCGCACCTAGGGCCTAGCTTGGGTTGTGATAGAACCATGAAGAATAAGCAAAGTCACCCTAATAACTTGTAATTCTAGGATAGTGTGCGTGCATGTATTATATATTTATTTCTTTATTTTGATTGCTTTTTAATGGGGGGCTAATAATATAATTTTTCTTATTCTTATTTGCTGGGCCTTGGAGGTAATGAATGAAAAACGAATAAAATACCAGAGATTTGACATTTGTACACTCATTTAGTTAGGTTGAACGGACCAACGAATAGTTAATCTGGAACTACGATAAGGGCTAGTAAAGCATACATTTGTAGACAGACCAGGTTGCATAGTGATAATAATCTATCTACCATACAAAGGATTTAGGTGAAATAGTTCACTAGTTATACATGCTACACACTAGAAAAAGTTACTATTATAAGGTTGCACTATGTTATGTTACGAAGTCATGGAGAACATAATACCCTAGTTTTATTCTTGTGTTGATTTTCAAATGCTTGCAGTAAACTCAGTCTTAGTGTTAGTAGTTAGTTACAAATTATTTCCTTAATGAAAACCCCCTTTTAGAAATAAGTCAATTTGCAGATTTTGAATTCACATAAATTAAACTAAGTTTGAACCATATTCCTCATGAATTCGACCCTAATCAAGATTAGGTTCTATATTTGACAATGATCACTTTATACTTGTTCGGGGAGATGTAATTTAGGCATATTGGGGGACCATTGCATTCATACCTATAGGTTTCGACAGACGATCAGATAGACTTTTTTAATAGCACGATTGAGTTCAGTAGGTTGGTGAGCCAAATCCAGGCTTTGTCCTAGCCAAGCTTTACTACTCTCAGAGACTTGCAAACTTTGGATTAAATAGATTTGCACTATTGACTGTATTGACTTTGTTGTTTTACCCTTTAAACAACAGTCTATTGGTTTTGATTGTATATGTTTTTATATGATCAATTTATATGTTTCTATATATGATGATATAATTGATGTCCTACACAAACTAAGTTGATTGCCTACAAAGGGCTTATTTATTTATTTATTTTCTTAATTTTACGGTTGATTATGCTGGTAGTGTACTTGTCCAACATGGACTGACTAAAGATTAAGTGTGGCACCAAATGCTAGTTCGGGGTCTGATAGATAAAGTACTCACTTCTTTTTCTTTTTTGTACTTTTATGTGCAAATTTTGATCCTAGCGTCAACGGAATTCGTGCATGAGAGCTTCTTACAGATTTTCTATTATAGTGATGAGTTACTAACGTTATTTGTGAAAGCTAGGATGTTTCTAATGTTATTTCCTATTTAAACATATTTCATATTGCATTTTTAGACAGTTGTACTTATTTCTCCTCTTAGATGCTCATGACTAGTATTACGAGTTAAACAGTAGCTATACTTCTGCATTATATCAACTATTTGAATATTTTGTAATGTTATTTTATCATGTTTTAGACTTATTTATCTAATTATTTGGAAGTTATTGTGGATTACTGCCTTTCATTCACATAATGGGGTTGCTAGGTACCATCACAATAGATAGGTAATTTGGACCATAACAAAATTATATTGTTCAGACGAGAATAAACAGTATTAAAGTTTATACTTTGGAATTCAAACTTAAAGGACATAAAATTTTAAATGTGTGCATTGTTTTAGTCACAAAACCATGAGAAAACTACACCAAACTGGTCATTACTAGGTTGCTTCTCTCTTTTCGTTGTGATATTTCTTTCCAATAAGGAAAAAGGCTGGAACCACAAAATCGAACTTCAAAGGTACAAGCCTAAATTTTGAATCACACAATTGAACTTTAATACACATTTTACCTAAAATTCAAAGTGAAGAACAATAAATCTGAAAATCCTAGAGTTGAATTAAAACTTAACATAAGACACTACCTTGAAGCTTTGAACTAAAATAGCAGAACTTACAGACACAGTATCCTAAACTCTTTATCTGAAAAAACCTTTAGCACACAAAATACTAAAGTTTTGAACTAATAAAGCTGAATTTGAAAATAATATCTCAAAAACGTTAGTTCAAATTAAACTAAAGCTAACATTAGGATACATTGTCGTTAAGTTCGAGAATGTGAAAAAGCCCGCTTTACTAGTTGCAACTAAACATCGAATAATTTGCAGACAAGTTGTGAAAAATATCAATCCATAATCTTACCCTCTTTTTAGCCCAATTTACATAAATTACTAAAAATGACCATTCAACCATATTCTCTCCCTCAAAAGAAAACTACGCTGAAAATGGCTAGTCCAGCAGCAACAGGTAAACGACTCTTTAAATAACTCCATCCCCAATCCACCAATAATCAGACCGCTTCTAGATGCGGCATTGCCCTCTGGGTCATTCATCCATGGAACTTTGAGAAAGAAATTTATGGAAAACCAGGAAGAAGAGAAGTGAAAAATATTGAAGAAGTTGATGGCTAACTGATATCATACTTGGTAATAAACAAATTATTCAGAAACATTAAAGTCACTAAAATATTTTCATCTCACTGTCCTTATTTGTACAATCACAATCCTTTAATTATTAGTTGCTTCAATCAAATTTTTTTCATTTGAGTTTATTTTCCTTGGTCCAGCTTTGAGCTCATTAGTGTTCATATTGTTAACTTGATGTTTCCTATGGTGTACTCACTAGCAAGAATTGTGATTTCTGCATCCTAAGTTTAAATGGATTTCCTAAATAATCAGACTATTGAGAAATTTGAGAGAGGGTGGCAAAAAGTTTTCAACTAAAAAAAGGTGATAACTTGACCAAGGATAAGGCAAATCTTCTATTAATTAGGGGATTAAGTTAAATGGGGGTTGAAGTGTAATTTTAAAACTTGTTAAACATTTAAAAAATACAATATATCACTAAAGGCAAGGTAAAAGAGTAATTTCAAAATGTTGAATAGGCGGATAATATTTAAAAAAGTTAACTATACTTGTCAAGAAGTATTTTTACTTTTTGCTTAAACTTTTTCAACACGCCTCTCTTTTCAAAATTTCTCTCATGAAACGACGCAGCAACTCTCAACAACTCCACAACAACTCTACAATAACTCGAAGGTAGCTTACAATAAATTTATTTTTTTATTTTTTTCTTCTCGATTCACCTTCTTCGTCTTCTTCGTCATCACCTTCTTAGTAAATGGTTAAAAAAAACTTCTTTTTTTGTGTCGTTAAGGTTTGTGCATTTTTGAAATGAAAATGTTGATTTAAGTTTAAAAAAAAGAAAGAAAAAAACATGGATATTAAGGTTTTATATTTTTGTTGAATTAAAAATAGTGATATAGGTTAAAAAATAAAAGAGGATGATATATTTCATTTTTGCATGTCCTAAGAAAACACTCCAACAAGGTACTTGTTGCCCTGGTATGGTATTATTATAGATTTTTACAAATTTTGTTATTTGATTGTCCTGGTATGGTATATTGTCATGGGTTTTTATATATTTAGTTATTTTGTTGCCCAGGTATGTTTATGGGTTTTTACATGTTTTTGTTTTTGTAAAAAATAATGTGTGTATATTTTGTCATTTTGCTGTTGTTATTATCTGACTGCTTCTTAATGGATGGGTTGTTGTGCTTAAAAAATGCATTATTGTTGTAGAACTTAAGCACATATGTGATTGAATCGCACATATGTAGTTGAAGTTATTTTGAAACTAGTGCAATAATCAGTATAACAACTGCTAAAATTAGTTCAACAATTGTAGAAACTAGTGCAGTAATTGGTACAACAACTGCTAAAACTAGTTCAATAATGTTGAAAGAAGTGCAGTAATTGGTACAACAATTATTGAAACTATCTGTGTGCGTATATTTCATTAGGTCACGATCGAAGCCTAGGGCCTAGAGGTGACTGTCACAACCCAACCCAGGGACCGTGATTAATGCCGATTGGGCACCCAAACAAACACTAAACCGGATTTTCAACTATAATAGCTAAGTAATCTACCAAAATTTCGGCAGAGTTTCCTCTGTTTTACTGACTAACCAAACCTGAATACAGCAAACCAGCATACAACAAACATCTATACACACACACACACACACACACACACACACACACACACACA
>JAABOM020067597.1:0-39206 GCA_011800125.2 Solanum clarkiae | reverse complement strand
CTTTCTTTTTCTCTTTTGTAATTCTTTCTATTTGATTTTTTATTGTACTTGTTCTATCAGTCAAATCCTTCATTTTTGTTTCTATCAGTGAAGAATGTCCAAGGCTTTTTAGTTTTGGGCCTAAGCTGTCCCATGCGGGAAAATACCTATACTTAGCCATATTTCACCTTCATATCATTGAAGACATTCCCAGATGCTCTATCAAACACTTAGAAAATATTTCATCTCAAAATTCAAGTGTCCAAAACTCATCCAGATCTTAAGGATTTCACTTAAGCTTCAAGTTTCCATTTCCAATCTTCATCAAGAATTCTCCATAGCTAAGATATGTGGGTTTCAACCCCTTCACCCATGGTGCCCAAGCTTCCTTTTTAGCTAAATTGCATGGTTTAAAGTTAATTACTCATGGGTTTTCTATTATGAATTTGACTATGAACTATGTTGGGATTTTGTGAAAGTATGACTGTTTATGCATGTTTTGAGCTATGAATCTTAGGTCTATGTTGACATTTGATGAAGGGTTTTAATATATATTGTATGATGGCGTTACCATTTATTGGTTGGATTATTTACTTCAAGATTTCTTGCATGATTTCACTCTTTAATTGCGTGAATTTACACTTGCATTGCATATCCACCAAGTGTTTGATAAAATGTCCGGTGATGGTTTCTTGAGAAATTGAAGGCCCAATGTATATCTTATGAGTTGAATGACTTTATGATGATGAAAGGAATATATGTATATGATATTATATCTATAGTGTTGGGAATCGATCAAGCCTCACTGGAGAGGTTGTAGACCCAGGTAACCATGTTGAAGGGTTTGAACCTCAATCGCCTCGCTCGAGGGGTGGTAGGCCCATGCAACCATGTCGAGGGGTTTGTACTTGATAACCATGTTGAGGGGTTTGTACCTCATCAACCATGTTTAGGGGTTTGTACCTCATTAACCACATTGAGGGGTTTGTACCTCATTTGCCTCTCCAAGGAGGTGGTAGGCCTTGGATATTCGCTATTAATGGTCTCTCCTTACATAGGTATTATGTTCTTTGTAAGCATGATTTACTTCAGGCATCTTCCATGTATGCCATATTGGTATATGCTACTCATTGCCTATGCTTATGCATTTCGATTACGCCGCTTATCTCTTATTGCATTGCATCCAATATACTCAGTACATTCAAATGTACTAATACATATTCTATGCCTACATGATGTCGCCATGTTGGAACCAGAGCCCCGCTTGAGCACCTTCCTCCACGCGACTAGTAAGATTTCTCTCAAGTTTTTTGGTGAGTCCTTCATTTCGGGGACGATGTTTATGAGCTATGCTATGTTCTAAGACTATCTTTCTTTTATGTATGTGTGACTATGAGGGTGAGCCCAGTTGCTTGTCTTGGCCCCCACTCTTATCTATGTAATGGAGGTGTTATTGAATATGTTATGTATTGAGTCTTGACTCTCTTGTTTTGATGCTTCTGTCTAAAAGTATCCCTTTAGTCCTTTTTCCCTTATTTCTACTCTTATTTGTTGTTTAATTGCTTTCGCGACCAAGGATGTGTAATAATATGTTAATAGGCTTTTTTGGGGTCCCTTCGGGTTCCCATTCACCGTGTCACATCTTGGAACTAGGCTTGGGTCGTGACACTTTCAGCATCATAATAATTCATAAATATTAGGGTCTTAGGACACCCTTATTTGTTCATAAACATTAGGGTCTTAGATCACTCGCATAACTGGACATCATTTATTATTAGAAAACTTTGATATGATAATTGGGTAGATTTCATCCATGCAACTTTAAATCATGTAACTTAAGAGGACTATGCAATGGAAGTAATGCAATTCATCAGTTTAAATCATTCTTAAAATAACCCACCACAATCCTACATATCATCTTCGAACTTCTAGACATAGAATCATGCAATTCATCATATAAAATCATCAATTTTATCATGACATCATAGTATCATAACTTTCATAACTTTGTAATCATAAGATAACTTTATAATTGAAAACATCTAAGATCAATTTATACAATAACTTCATAATTGAGAATCCTTAAGATCAATTTATGCAATTTCATAGAATAGATGTATAATCTCAACATAATTCATGATTAATAGGATAATTAAGAAGAGCCCATAAGACATCACCATTAAAACTTTAGGGATTTAGAAAACTAGGTTTGGAATGTCATGGGTTGAAGAACCCATCCATGAAGAAACCCATATAACTCTTAGAACTTGAAAGTTGATAAAGATAACTTGAGAACTTTAGGAGTCCCTTTTTGAAGCATTGTCTTCAATAGAGGAAGATTGATCTGTAAGAAATTGAAGAACTTTGATTGAGGATTTTTAGAGAGAAGTTTGACAGGATTTGAGTGTTCAAAAAGAGGATTAAGTCTAAAAATAAGAGAGTTTTCATGCATTTACGTGTATAAAGACCATGGGATAGGTCCCAACTAACTTTCCCAACAAGAAATGAAACTCAAAAAAATTTAAACTATGCAGAACTAGGGGCGACGCGCACTTTTCATGCACCCTACTGGTTTGCATATTTTCGTCTCAAAAATTATTTTTCTATATGGGTGAACTAAAAATCGAAGGTGACACTTTTCCTATACAATTTTGCCTTTTAAAAAAAAATACAAAGTCGAATTTGTAAAATAACACATGATTTTTGAGATATTCAAGAAATACATCATAGGGCCTTTTCGAGCTACATTAAAGGTGTTAAAATATCTCCCCTTTGGTAACATTCATCCTCGAATGTAATGGAAAGAGGAATGACATGATGCTTTTCAGCCGTAACATAAATACATCAAAGCAACATAATTTTTTTATGAAATCTTAAACTTGTGTATCAAAATGCTATTAAACATGATACCATGAGTATGAATGCATGCAACACAATTCTAAGGGCTGAATCAGACGACTTAACATCTTCAACATGATTGTTTTAGTACCTTAGACTTGAGTAGAGTGGAAAATATAGGGATATCATTTCATTATGTCTCCTTCTGCTTCCCAAGTCGCACTTTCAACTTCTTAGTTCCTCCAAAGGACTTTAACTGTCACGACCCAAAATCGTATTGCGATTAAAGAAGAATGAAATAAAGTGGAAACCATCTCATCATAACAAAACAATTCCAAGACCTGGAGTCCTGAGTTCAAGAGTATGTAAGTAGTGTAGAAGGATAAATACCACTATTTCAAAACAAGATACAAAACTGTTTCATGATATCTCATAGAAGGACTGAAAAAAAGCAATAAAGAGAATTCCAAAAAACCATGGTGACCCAAAGTTGAACCTCACTGGTAAGATCAGGATGGAAGCAGAATAGATCAATTAGAGTGATCAACTACCTTATGGGGGTCCTTGAGCTTGATTTGCAGGGAGGAACAAAGTAGGGGTGAGTGATTTGCTATCAAAATACAACACTATTGATTCTTAAAACTTGGAATTTTGTATGTTCGCAAAGTGATGTAAGTGGGTTTGATGTGTTTTTGTGTTTGTTTTTTAGGATTATAGGATTCGACATGATTTTGGGCAAAGTGCCACGTATGCTGAATTTCAGAGAAACTACAACACACTCTATGAGTCGTGGATTATTCCATGATCCATAGAGAGGTTTCATGAGTGACATCCAGTGAAGTCCTATTTTTTGAAGTTTCATCCACGAACTATCAGACGAGCCATAGAGATTTGTGCAAGTCGTAGATTAGTTTCGTGCCTTGAGGATTAGAGTTTGAAGAGCTCCTATAAAGCTATCAGATGAAATCCTATATAAGTCTATGTCTGAATACAACCCATAGAAAGTTCTCGTAGAAGTGACACCAATTTTTGAAGAATACAGAGGAGAAAGCCCAGGTACAAGTCGTCGAACTTTGTAAGACTCATAACCAAGTCCATAAAGGCTGTCAAATCTAGTTTCCCTACTGCATTTTAGATTTCTATTTTAATTATTATAAATAGTTTTTTAGGTCTTTTTGACGGAAAAATGCAGAAGAGAACTGAAAAACACCTTTGTGACTTAATACTTTGTGATTTTGACAAAAACAACATTACATTGTGATTTCTAATGAAGAATTTAAGATTCTTATTCTTAATTTCATCATTGTAAGTGCTTAATTATGTTATTCTATATCCTGATTCTTTCATCTACAATGATTATGCATAGCCAAATACACAACTAGGGTTGTGGGAAACACGAAGAACTAACAAGGTAAAATTGGATAATTTGAAATTCTTGGAAAGTGTGCATCAAGTATTAATTAATTCTTTTAATTTTGATTTCTTTTTAACAGTGGCCAACGTTAGACCCCACCTAATTCGTATTGACTAGAACAAGGTAGTAATGAATTGGAAAATAGATTAATCAACAAAATTCGATGTGATTCCTCTAATCAAATCAAACGAACTGGATCAAGGAGATGTTGTACTGGAACAATAGATAAGGGTTAGTAATGCCACACCGAAGAGATGGATCAAATCACCTAGTAAAATTTACCTCTCACCTGGATGAAAGGGTTTGGTAAACATAACTAACCGTTCTGCATGCTACACATTAGAAAAGGTTACGATTATCTAGTGATATTAAGTTAGGAATTCATGGGAACATGATACCCTAGTTATTTCTCTCACTATTTTCACAATACTTGCCTCTAGTTTAGGTTTACTTTCTTGCAATTACAAACACCCCTTTCAGGAAATAAGTAGATTAATTCATTTGAATTGCTTGCAATTACTGCATGTCTAACCATTTTCCCTATGAGTTCGACACTAAGCTTGGTTAAGTTACATATCTTGATAACAATCACTTAAACCTTCACAAAGTTAGGTTTAGGTTGGGCGGCATCAAGATTTTGGCACCATTGCCTGGGAATACGACTTTAGATTGGTTTAATTAATTCGATTAATTTGGGAATTAATCCTTATTTCTCTCATTTTACCTTTCTCATTGTTTTTGTTTTGTTTCATCATGCTAGGTGTAATGTATACGCAACACTCATATTTGAGTAAGACCCGTGACTCCATTTGACCCTGAGATCTAGAAGACACTGAGAAGAACAGGCCAGAAGAATGCGAACAATGCTGCAAATGAGGAAGTGAATGCAGCACTAAATAGGAATGATAGTTATAATAACCCACCACCACCAAAGTATACTAATCCACCACTACAGGATCTTCAAACTGCAGCTAACACTTGGAGTCAATACAGCCTTGATCCTATGGCAATGGATGTCACTGGAGCTATTATGTTACCTCTATTAACGGATGACACAAAGTTTGTTGTTCTAAGAAGGTTACTTCAAATGTAGCACAAACAAGGGTTGTTTGCGAGCTTACCATCAAAGGATCTGCATAACCATCTACACAAGATTGTCTTCTTCTGCAAGAGTATGATGGGAAGTCAGAATCTGTCCATGGATGTTGTTGGGCTCTGTGTCTTCCTATTGTCTCTAACAAGCGATAAAATGCTATGTTATCCGAGCTCTCACAGAGTTCAATCTCCAGCTGGGTGGAAATGCAAAAGGCCATTTTGGAGATATTCTTTTCTAGGTCGAAGAAACTGAAGTTGAATGATTAGATCAATAGCTTCAAGCAATTGCCTGGTGACATAGGCGGTTGCAAGACAGACCAGGCAGCCTAAGACTTAGGCCATAATGGTCCTCCCTCCCTATTCTCATGAGGGAGGTGGCAGGGACAACAACTTTATATAGATAACCTCCTCTAGAGAGGGATTCGAGTCTAGATCTGGAGTGGAGTCTGAGTTTGAGTCTTCTTTAGCACCTACAACATCACCCTCATGCCCAAATGCATTGCCTATTTGGTGGTGTATGTGGGGCATGCAACACTATACTGAGATAACCTCTAGCGAGATGAGTGGGGTGGACGGGCTCGTACTATATTTGAGGATCCCTAGTTTATCACTTCTATGCTGGACAGTGTCCAAAAACTCTAGGACACCATCGGCTGTTCTAGCTTACAGTGGTTGGTAGCTCAGTCAGGGAAGTACTCACCACTGATGGTCAGAGAGTTTAATGTTTCATACACTGCTACCATCCTGGAGTTGACCCCTATGGGAAGAGACCCTTTACTCAGCCCTATTTGACACACACGATGGTAAGGGGAGTTTAGATCGATTTGTTAGAGGCAACCATCTAGCGTGTTCTTTTTGGTCCCGCATATCAGGCCCCTAGGACCATTGTTGAGTACGGCCACAGGTTGAGGGTAGACGAGGGATAAGGTATTGATGAGAGATCTATCCCACAAGTCTGCACTGATGAGATGGGTCACTGACCATATTGCAGAGCAGGGCAAGGACCTTGAGTGGGTTGCTACATCATAGGCGTCTATAGTGAAGGCATCCCTCAGCTTCATTGGCAAATTTTGGTAGGCTATTGTTAGATAGCTGATCTAATAGGCAAATGTTAATAATACTTTGACGCTGGATCACCGCCGAAATGGTTGCAACATCTTGGCTGGCTATGACATTGATTTTGCCTGCCTGGTAGTAGAGTAGAATCATGAGACGACCCTAAAGAGGTCCACCCCATCCCTTTCCCATGCCTCATATATCATCTATTGTATAGCTGCAAGGGTGGAGTTTCTTCACTATCTAGTCATATTGATAGAGGTTTAGAGAATACTGGACGCCAACTTGATAAAGGCTGCTGAGAATCCAGTGGCCCTCCGACAAGCACCATAACCTCCAATCCACATGTCGGAGATGTTCATCGCAATGCCACCATTTGAGCCTCGATCTTCTTCTTCTTCTTTTACTACTGCTACCTTTACTAAGGAGCCCCCATAGACCGAGGCTGATGGAAAGAGGGGCCTACTACCACTACCACTACTATACCAGAGGCCCCACCCACACAGTCTCCACTCGTTGGCTTGGTATATGTGTCACCAGCATCTATTCAAGCCCTGGCACAGAGATAGGCACGCACTGAGTCCCATTTGACCTAGTTGCTATAATAAATTAGGCCTTGGAATTACCAGGCCATTTTAGAGGCGGAGGCTCAAGTAGAGTCACGCTTTGTGACTATACTTATAGAGAGGCTTCGACCAATACATAGTTGCATTAACACATTTTAGAGACGAGTGGAGAAGAGCCTTAGTTCAACCCAGCTTACTGCTTGATATCTATTTGAGTGGAGATCTAGTAGATCCGACCCGAGATAAGGGAAGCAACATCGGTATTGCTTGTGCTTCTTCCATTTGATCCCAATGAGGAGGTTGTTGATCTATTTGGCCCTAAGAAGATACCACTCTGTGCCCTTAGGAAGAGGCCTAACCTAGAGACTAATAATCTAGAGCTATGAGGTGAGAGACGGAGTTGATAGAGGTGGAACAGTTTGAAGTTGTGAGACTTAGCTCCATGTAAGATGAGGAGGCATGATAGACGTGTGAATTAGAGAGGATGAGGGGTGCTAGACCCTTCGGACATGCTTTCACCACTTAGGAGACCACCCAGCAGGTTGAAGGTGGTCAGACACAGCCAGGGATAGGCACTTAGGTGCTTAGGTATGTTTTTTTGACCCCAATGCTTTGATATTGCTATATTTTTTGCATTGAGAACAATGCAAACTCTTTTTGATGGGGAGCGGGTAGTTATATGACTCGATGAAGTCTGAGTAACCATGTCTTATAACTATCTAAATTTTGAGCCTGAGGGGTTTTCTTGCCTGTGTTCTTTTCCTAAGGAGATTTATTTGCTAGTAAACTAGCACATTTAGGATGTGTAGGTAGTATTATTAGCAAATTATGCTAAAGTCTATGGCATATGTTGGCTTTTGTGAAACATGATGCCCTTTATATTTTGTGTTACGTACTACTGACAACAACCATGTGATATCAAAGATGGACAGTTCTTTTTCTAATAAGTAAGGTTTAATTTTGATGAAAATCATCATATGAGAGTCTTTGTTGACAATGTAATGTACCAAGGGTGTGTGAACTTCTTTACTTAATTCTTATATTGTGTTTTAATTATAAAGTATCCCTGTTAATTTGACTTAGATGTAGGTTAGTTGGTTAGGAAAGGATCTTAGGCCTTCATTCTTTTAAAACACCTAAAGAATGAAGACCAACAAAATGCTTTGATGCATCCCTTGATCCCAATGTTTGAGCTTTGAATATACCTTGTTCTTTGTAAACACCTAAATGACTGAGCCTTGTTAAATGTGAAATCCTAAATTTGGCCCTAGTTCTTCCTTGGATATTGTGCACCTTGACTAAGGCAAAAAGCTTAAGTTGAGGGTGGCTTCCAAAAGCAGCCTTGGTTCATAGGTTGTATATTGTGCACATTCACTCAAGCCAAAAGCCTATGTTGAGGGTGGCTGGTATAAGAAAAATCACCTAAATGGTGTGGAAGATAGTGA
Source organism: Solanum clarkiae (assembly GCA_011800125.2). Taxonomy (NCBI): domain Eukaryota; kingdom Viridiplantae; phylum Streptophyta; class Magnoliopsida; order Solanales; family Solanaceae; genus Solanum; species Solanum clarkiae. Next base: position 30,813 of record JAABOM020067597.1, on the reverse strand, counting down.
TACATGAAAAAAGGGGGAAAATGTGTTGTGGGTATAAGAAAAATGAATAGATTCCTAAACAGTGAACTACATCGAAAAAGAATGTAAAAATAAGAGGAAATGAGCTAAAAATATGAGTAAGGAACACATACAAGTTTGAAACAGGATAAAGGGAGAATGAATTGACAATAACAATGTTGGTAGGGTAATAGTGTTGAATAACACAGTGCCAAGGAGGGCCATTAGTCATTATGCTCCTAAAACATCATACCAAAAGCCCCTTAAGCCTATGTTAAAACCCAAGAAAGTCATATAGTGATCCTAGTTAAAGTAGTCGAAGGTCATAGTTGTGCGTATAGGGGAGAACATATCGTATTGAGCATAGTGTTTGAATATCCGTTGTTTGTGTGAGTGATTTTTGTTTAGTCCAAAGCATCAAACTTAAAATACTATCATGAGGGGAATATGGGACTTCTTTTTGTGAGGGCACTTGCATTAAACTATTGATTCTAGGGTAGTTCAGTTATTGTTGCTTATCTGTTGATAGCTTGCTCGGCATTGTTGAACTATCACATGTACTAATCTGCATTGGTTTGTTTAATCGCTATTTGATATGCATTGATAAGTAAGTGTGGATATCTGTGCTAGAAAGAGATGATGTATGCCATTAGATTAAGGTCTGTGTGTTGCTAAACTGCTTATGTAGATTGAGTCTGTCGCTTGAGGAAATACAACAATTTTATGGTGAGGGTGTTGATGTGCTATCAAAATACAATACTTTTGATTCTTAAAATTTTGAATTTTGTGAGTTCTCAAAGCGATGTTAGTGAGTTTGACGTGTTTTTGTATTTATTTTTTAAGACTATAAGATTTGGCATGATTTTGGGAAAAGTGTTGTAGACGCAATGTTTTTGGGAAACTACAAGACACTCTAAGAGCTGTGGATAAGTCCATGAGTCATAAAGAGGTTTCATGAGTGAGATCCAGTGAAGCGCCAATTTTTTGAGGTTGCATCAACCAACTATCAGACGAGCCTTAGAAATTTGAAAGAGTCATGGATTAGTTTCGTGCATTGAGGATCAGCGTTTGATGAGTTTTTGGAAAGCTATCAGATGAAACTCCTTTCCAGCCATAAGTATTAATAGAAAGTACAAAGTCCAGGTATGGGCTACAAAACTTTTTACGGCCCGTAATCCAGTTCGTAGAAGCTGTTGAATCCATTTTCCTTATTCCATTTTGGATTTGTATTTTAATTATTATAAATATATCTTTAGGTCTTTTTGACAGAGAGACGCAGAAAAGAACTGAAAAACTCCTTTATGACTTCATAATTTATGATTTTGACATAAAAACATTACATTGTTATTTCAAGTGAAGAATTTGGGATTTCTTGTTAATTTCATCATTATAAGTGCTTAATTGTGTTATTCTATATCATGATTCTTTCATCTACAATGATTATCATAGCTAAATCCACAACTAGGGTCGTGGGAACCATGGAGAACTAATAAGGAAAAACTGAATAATCTGTAATTCATAATAAGTGTGCATGTATGTATTAATTACTTCTCTTCGTTTTGATTACTTTTTAACGGTGGATAACATTAGAACCCACCTAATTCTTGCTGACTGGGTCAAGGTAGTAATGAATAGGAAAAGAGAATAATTAGCAGGATTCGATATGATCTCTCTCATCTAATCAACCAAATTGGATCAAAGGGAGGTTGTACTAGAACAATACATAAGGGTTAGTAATGTCACACTGAGGGGATAGATCAAATCACGTAGTGAAATTTACCTCTCTCCTGGATCAAAGGATTTTGTAAACTTAACTTACCGTTCTGTATGCTACAAATTAGAAAAGGTTATAATTATTTGGTGATACTAAGTTAGGAATTCATGAGGAACACGATATCCTAGTTACTTCTCTCACTGGTTTCACAACACTTACTTTTAGTTTAGGTTTACTTTATTGCAATTACAAAACCCCCTTTTCGAGAGATAAGTAGGTTAATTCATTTGACTTGCTTGCAATTACTCTAAGTTTAACCATATTCCTTGTGGGTTCGATCGTAATGTTCGTTAGGTTATATATCTTTACAACAACCATTTAAACCTTCAAATAGGAGGTGTAGCTTGGTTGACATCAGTGAGTACACCAAAATGTACCCCGTACGTCCAACCGATAGGATCAGAGAAATCAAAACAAGTATTCAATAACGAAGAGTACTATCACTGCATCCAAAAATATTAGTGCACAGTTAAATATATACATAATAAATGAGCTTCAATATCCTCAATAACCTATTGTACCATACATCAATAAATGTGAATATGATGCACAACTCATCAATCCATATGCCAAGAGTTTCACAGCCTTGCTACCTGCCCGTGGTCAAGGAGTATCACAGTGCCATATGCTTGCCACTAGCCCGTGGGCAAGGAAATATAAGATATGAACCCCACCCTTACCTCCTGCCCGGGTCAAGGAGGTGGTAGCAACGTGGAGCATAATACCCTTGCCTCCTTCCTGGTTCAAGGGATATCACAAGCAACATACAATAAATATAAATCTATGATACAACCCAAAAATGCGTGTAACATATAAAATGGCATCAAAATTGGATTATCGATGCATGAATCTCATATAATCATATGCTTATAAAGAATTATATCAAGTGTCATAACTGATGCCCAAATCATCATCATTCTCAGATCATCATAATTATATTAATAGTCAAGAATATCAACATCAATGGACCTTACTCGTTCCAATTATGCAAGAATATCAGTCATACCGAACCTTGCTCATCCAATAATGCAAGAATATCAACAATACCGGACCTTACTCATCCTAATTATACATATATAGATCAAGTATCTCAACAGTCATCAATTACCACGTATTTCCCAGATGGTCTCACAAGTCTCATATTATCACATTTTATCCAAAATCATCATAATCCACTAGATTTCATCTCAGTTCATCAATGGGAGTGAAATTCAAAATATAATTCGGCTCAACCAGAATCACATTTCCATCATTATCCTAACATATCACCTGCAATTACACAAAAATCCATCTAGATCTCACAGATACCACATAAACATGACCAATAACTCAAATTCAGTGGCAAAAAGGTTAGCCAAACCTACCTCAATGTCGAAACTGCACTTGGACAAGCTTTCAATCTACTCAGTCCATAAAATGATCCCCAAGTCGACTATTCACTATCAACAATAGATACTACGCATCAAGAGGAGCATTTTGATACATATTGGTATAAATTAAGATTACGGCAAAATGATTAAATTTAGGGCTAAAATATGAAATTTATAAATCTAAAAATTAACTTTAAAATCAAGTTCTAGGCGAAAAATGGAGTCCGTGGGTGAAAATCCCATGAAGTTCAAGCTTAGATCGAATGGGTAATTAACATTTAAAGTTTGGAAATCATAGTTTAAAAATTTCCAAATTTGAACATTCAAAATCATGAAATTAAGGATAAAATAAAGATAAAACACATGAAAAATGATTAATATAATGTTAAAATCTCTTACCCAACGAAATCCTTTAAAAATCTGCTTTCAAAATCACCCCAAAAACTTGACAAGTTTTAAAATGGAGTAAAAATTGTGTCTCTTGGGTTTTAAAAATTGATCAGTGAAATAGCTCTACGTACACGGAGCCTATCTCGCGTACACAGAGTAGAAAGGGGAGGGTCACCACACAGCACTCTGCGAATGCGGGACTGAGGTGATGATATTCACGCTCCAATAAGAAAGCAGTTGCTGTCAGCAATTAACCTAATCGAAGGTTATGATTGAATTCACAGGGAATACTGGGCTCGACTACAAGAATGCACTATCAACCATTTTGAGTATTTATGACTAAAATCTCTAAATAGGGGAGGGGGTTGTGATTAAAAAAAAGTAAAAATGAACAGTATGCTATTATGTGGAGGAACACTCAAATTCAGGGACAACTTAGGAATTGTGTTCCAAATGGTTCCTTGACTCGATTACCCTAGACAACATGACTATAATTGGGAATCTTTATGCAGGATGGTAACTTAGGTTCTTCCGGTCCTCTTGTGAAGGTAAAGGTCGAATTTCACCATGGCACGTGGTCGGCGACCATGGCGTGCCAACTACCATTACTCATTGTCCCAGTCAACCTCCCCTTGGTCTAGTTTGGTTGATTAGACGAGAACACATCAATCGAATTCTGTCATTTACTTCCCTTTTCCTGTTCATCACTACTTTGGTCAAGATCGTGATAGTAGGCAGGGTTTAGTGTTAGCCTCCACCAAACAACAATCAAAATGAAGGGAAATAAACAATACATGCAAAACCCCAATCAGAGAAATGCAATTAATCTAGGTTATCTCAAGTCAACTACTCATGGTTCCCACAACCCCAATTTGTTGGTGCTTAGCTACTCATGGCTAAGGAAAAACCAACATGAATGAAAATACAAGATAGTTGAGAATTTTACCCAAAACAATGAAGACAGATAATACAACAAGTTGCAAACCACAATCTTGATACATGTAGAATGAATACAATTTAAGATTTGCACTCCCCAAAAGTGGGTTTTCTAATAGAAAATGAGAATCTACACTAAAACCCTAAATTAGTCAAGAGAGAATATTCAATGTCTTAAGTCTGGAATCTCTTCAAAATAAACCTTAACATGAAGTATTTACAGTTTTTATAAACTTAACCCTAAGAATTACACAAAAAAGACATCTTGCAGCAAGTATGTCTCATAGGTATGACTCGTAGGGTAACCTAGGAGTCGTCACGAGGTCTCGTATCAAGAACTTTACATTCTGGACTTGATTGTTATGACCCACTGGTACGAGTCGTTGCTTGGGCTATGACTCATATGCTCCTCTCGCAGTCTAGGCCTTAAGTTTTTGGTCCAAAATTTTGGATCTCTGTTTCTTGCTACAAGTCTACCTATACGAGTCGTAGTAAGACCTACAACTCGTAGAGTGGCCTCGTAGGGATGACTTCCACTTAGTAGATTTCTGATTTTTGCTCTCTATTGCTGCACTAGATATCAGATAAACCAACAATGCCCAAGTTCGATTTCTACTCAGAATAGACCATCGGAACTCATCCGAACTCAAAATTTAACAAAGCAAACATGTATCCATACCAAAAACAACGATCCGAACTTAATGAAAGCATTAGAAATCCATTTCAAGGCCTCCTCGCCATGTTTACCAATGCAACTTGATAAAACTAGCTTAAAATGCAAAATACCAAAAAGCCCTCTACAACTCTGAAAAATAAACCGAGACCATTTTTAGCGTTAGTTTCACCATCCGAAACTACTGGCTCTATCAAACTTCTAATCCAAGCTTCTGAACTCCGATTGTTGACCAAAGTCAAATTTTGATTCTGAAAACAACTAAAATCACTACTTTGGGACTAAAAATCTTATTTTAACTCTGACTGTAACTTCTAATAGACTAGTTTTGACATTCTAGAGATAATTAAATTGACTGATCTCCAATCCAATACCCGAAAATTGAAATGGTACAAAAACTCACTTTTTCACTAACTTACGTTTTCAAAAAATGCCAGAAATCATATTTTCATCTTTTAAAACACAAGATTCCAGTTCCAACAATATAGATAGTTCAAAATAGGTTCAAACAGACTTACAAAAGGGTAAAATAGTAATTTCTATAAATAAGGGAAAAAATGACCAACCAAGTCATTACATTATTCACCACTAAAAATAATGTTCATCCTGAATATAAAGGAAATAGAAGTACCTAAAGCCTCAAAATGGCTGGAATATTTGGCTCGCTTGTCAGACTCTAACTCCTAAGTGGCTTCATCAACAGAACGGTGCCACCAGTAAACCTTCACAGAAGGTATATCTTTGGATGTCAACCTCTAGATTGCCTGTCCAATATAGCTATATGCTTCTTTGTATAAGACAAGTCGGAACTCAACTCAACTGAATCATAAGAAATCAGATGAGACTTATCAAGAATGTACAGTTGGAGCATAGAAACATGAAAAATCGGATGTACTGATAATAGACTCGGTGGTTAAGGCCAAGCTATAGGCCACCTCACCAACTTTTCTCAAAATCTTAAAAAGGGCCAATTAATCTAAGAATGAGCTTGCCCCTCTTCCCAAATCTAATCACTCCCTTCATAGTTGAAACAGAGAACTCAAGAGGCCTCAACCTCCTAACAACATAACTCCTCCAGCAACTCTAAGCTGTCAAAAGTCTACTCTGAATCAGTCAGACATGATCCATGGCATCTTGGAGTAAATCAACATCCAGCACCTCGACTTAACCTAAACCAAGACCATCCAATTGGGCATCTACACCTTCGGATATACAAGGCCTCAAATGGTGCCATCCGGATGTTATAATGGTAACTATTGTTATATGCAGATTTTGCCAATGGTATGTGTTGGTCCCACCGATCCCTAAAATCAATAACACAGGCCCTAAGCATGTTCTGAGATGAATTATGCGCTCGAACTGGCCCTCAATCTGAGGGTGAAAATATGAACTCAAATCCACTCTAGTACCCAAACCACATTGTAGAGCTAGCCAAAAGTAGGAAGTAAGTATAGACCTATTGTCTAATATTATAGAAACTGACACATCATGCAATCTTACTATGTACCGAATATACATCTAGCCAACTTCTCTGCAATATAGTTAGTCTTCATCGGTATAAAGTAAGCCAACTTGGTCAAACGATCAACAACCACCCAAAATGAGTCAAACTTGCCCAAGGCCATAGGCTAACCTATAACGAAATCCATAGTCACCCTCTCCTACTACCACTCGAGAATGGGCATCTTTTGCATCAATCCACCAGACCTTTAGAACTCATACTTGACTTGTTAATGATTCAATCACTTTGCCATGAACTCGACTATGTCTCTCCTTATTTTGACCCACCAATAATGCCATTTTAGATCATGTTACATCTTTTCCATACTCGGGTGGATAGAATATCTAGAACAATGGGCCTCCTCTAGTATCAATCTCACCTATTCCCTAACTTTAGGCATACAAACTCTACCATTTATCCATGAAACACCATCAGAATCAACAACAACTACCTTGGCTTCAACCCTCAACACTTTATCATGAATCACGCACAACCTAGGGTCATCAAATTGATGGCACATTTCTGATCAATCAAAAACATCTAGCCTTAACAAAGGCCAAAATACTCTTAGGAGGGGAAATGTCAGAACGGACTATCTGTCTAGCAAATGAATGGACCACTAAAACTAAGGGCCTCCCCTAAGCCCTTAAGAATGCCAAACTCCCAATACTAGTAGCCTTCTGGCTCAAGGTATCTTCCATCACATTGGCCTTCCTAGGGTGGTATAAGATAGAGATATCACTCCTTGAGCAACTCCAACCACCTACAGTCTCATGTTCAGATTAGGCTGAGAAAAGATGTATTTGAGACTCAAAATACACCCCATAAAAATAGTATCACCACAACGTCAACATAATTACAATCCTAGCCAACTCCAAGACATGGGTAGGATAGTTTCTCTCATGCATCTTCAACTATCTAGAAGCATAGGCTATTAACTTTTCCCTTTGAATCAGTACATCATCCAAACCTACACTGGAAGCATCACAATACACTACAAATGGAACTCCCTGCTTGGGGAAAGAAAGAATAGGTGCTAAAGTTAACAAATCCTTGAGATTTTGAAAGCTCTCCTCATATTCATCCGAGCACTAAAATTCCACAGTGTTTTAGGCTGCTATATAGGAAAATACCTGAACAAAATATCGATAAAACCCTACCAAACCAAGGAAGCTCCAAATATCAGTCACAAAAGTAGGCCTAGCCCACTCACGAATCACTACTACATTAACCAAATCAACCATAATACCTTCTTTTGACACAACATGGGCAAGAAATGCAATAAAATTAAGCCAAAACTCACACTTTGAGAACTTTAAATACAACTTCTCTTTTCTCAATCTTTGAAGTACGATCCATAAGTGTTGAACCTGATCGGCCTTGCCCTTGGAATAAACCAAGATATTATCTATAAAACAATCACAAAAAATGCCTAAATAGGGTTTGAATGCTCAATTCCTCAACTCCATAAAAGTAGTTGGGGTATTAGTTAACCCAAATAACATAACATGGAAGTCATAATTCCTATAATGGGTCCTAAAAGCTATCTTCGGGATATCAGACTCTCGAACTCTTAGCTGATGATAGTTGGACCTTAGATTGATCTTAGAGAACATCGAGGCACCCTGCAACTGGTCAAAAGTATCATCAATGCGAGGCAAAGGATATTTGTTCATGACGGTCACTTTGTTAAGCTGATGATATTAAATGCATATATGCATAGTACCCCAAGAAGACACACTCGAACGAATAAATCCCTTTTTCAGCAAACCTTCCAATTGTTCCTTCAACTCCTTCAATTTCGCTTGGGCCATCCGATAAGGAACAACAGATATGGGCTTAGTGCCCGTCTCTAAATCAATTGCAAAATGTATATCACGACTCAGAGGGACTCTAGCAACCCTAGTAGTCTCTAATGATGGTGGTTCCTAAGAACAGGCCCCAACATAAGCCAAATACGCCAATAATCTCTCCCCCATCAATCGACAAGCATGTATATAAGGAATAACACCCGTAGGATAGGAGCTAGGTACTCAAGTGTATACCAACTAAGGCAAGTCGGGGTAAGATAAGGTCACAGTATTCTCACGATAGTCAAGAATTGCATGATGAGGTGATAACCAGTCTATGCCCATCATCACATCAAAGTCTACCATATCTAACAATATCAAATCAACAACAATATCTCACTCCCCATAAAAGTTACAACACAACCACGATATACTCGATTCACTATTAATGATTCACCTACCTAGGTGATACACAAATAGGATCGACAAAGCGGCTCACAGATAATATCAATATCAAAAGCAAAATAAGTTAACACATAGGAATAAGTAAAGCCTGGATCAAATAAAACTGAAGCTGAATAGTGGCACGCTGGAACCATACCTGTGATGGCTGAATCAGAGGCCTTTACCTTGGCTCTATACGGGACAACATAACAAACTCTACGACCACCACAAGCCTATGGGCCTCCATAGGCTCCGTCTCTTGTTGTACCATGACCTCCTTTAATACCACCCCTCATACGTTGAGAGGTGTCTCTAGCTGTTGTATGAGGTGCTAAAGTCTGAGTAGAAAAAAACAACCAACGTGGGCAATAATTAGCGAAGTGCCTAACCTCATCGCAAACTTAACAAGACTTGGGGTCTCGCCCCAGAGATGATTGTATAGAGAAATAACCACATCTGGCTAAACCAAGAGAGCTATCACAATATATCTGAGTAAGACTAGAATTATCACCATATCAGATGCTGGAAGAGTTGCCTAAACTACAAGACCTTGATGGCCCTATCTTTGAAACCCTCTGTCATGGGGTGGGGTCCACTAAACTGACTATGCTATTAGAACCTCTTCCTGCCACCCTGTCTCTCATACTCGATACGCTCTATCATGCTGGCATAATCCATTATACTCTGAAAAATACTTCCAGCCAGCACCAAAGAAGCTGCAGCCTCTTTCAAATACCCTATCAATCCCTTGGCAAACCATCGAATTCTCTCAAACTCAATAGGCATGCCAGACAAGGCATATTGAGACTATGTATTGTCACGACCCAAGCCTGGGGACTAGATGTGACACGACGAATGAAAAATCAAAGGGACCCCAAATAAGCCTCTTAGCATATCATTCATACATCCTTAGTTGCAGAATCAAAATAAACAACATAAGAGACATAAAAAAGGGGAAACAGGACTAAGGGAAGTCTTAGATCGTCATAAAATATTCAAAAGTCAAATTCATAGCATAAGTATATCATAATTTCCATCAACACCTCTAGCATGGAATGGAGCAGGGGCCAAGATACTTTCCGGGCTCACCCTCATAGTAACAAGTGTTCAACATAAAGAAGTCTCAATTAGTAACACTAACATAGATAGTGTCCTCGGACTTGAGGACTCACCAAAGCTTGCTTCGATGGGTCGTACAAGCCACATGGAGGATGATTAAAAGGTGCTCTGGTCCCTACATGGTAATATCATGTAGGCATAGAGTATGTGTTAGTACATTTGAATGTACTAAGTACGTAGGATGCAATGCACAAGACATAAGCCAATATAGTCAAGATGCATAATAATAAGCAATAGATAAGTGGAATCTCGATATGCACGCATGATCAATGCTTGAAGTAAAACATACTTGTATGTATAGAACATAATACATGCGTGGGTAAAAACCCTAACCAACATAAGTAAGACCAAGTGAGCTACAACTTGGAATCCCGATGATTACCCCTCATTGGTAAAGAGGTGATCTACTTGTCGTCATGGTAAACTATACTTCGTCATACGGGATCCCGTCCCATTTCATATGAAGTCACCCTCCTTAAGGGAACCCATCCCATTTTGAAAAGGATTTCATAATAAAGTGCACTAAATGAATCCACTAGTATAGCAAGGGTAATAATCATAATCCTATGGTGGCACATAGTTTAGAGACAGAAGACGTTATATAAGGACTCCTTGAGTGGAGCCCCCATCTTAAGCCTCAATCAGTGCTAAGTCAAATACCACGGAATACTTGAAAGAATCACAACTTTAATAGCTTGTATGACACATGGAAACATGACATGAGTAGCTCTTAAACATGCTTGACCTGTTAGTGAGCCTAACTTAAAACATGAGAGTAGATCATAATCATACACAAACCCTTACTTCAAAATGAATGGCTCACAAGAGGTAAAAATCTTGAAATAGGGATTAACTTGATACTTGTAACATCATAGATACTTTTCATGAATTCAATACAGACTTGAAAGCCCTTAATCATCACATAGTCACTTGACATATAAATCATGTAATAAATCATCAATAACTTGAGAATTCTTAACTTGACATTTTATCAAACACTTGGTGAGTTCATAGTACTTGTTCAAAATCTTGCAATTCAAGAGTGAAATAGGAGGAGTAAACCCAATGCAAATCAACCCACCAACATGTAGTAAAACCCTCATGTAGGGTACCTTGAAATCCGTCATCATAACTCATAATAAATCATAGTTTTGTAGATCAAAACATGCATAGTCTGTATAGATAAAGATCAACTCATAGTGTAATCTTAAAATAGATATTCACGCTTAATCAACAGTACCTTGATAAAACCCCAACATAATTTATACTCATAATCAATAATAAGAGATACTCATAGGTAATACAACTTTAAAACATGCAATTTTTATGAAAAAAAAAGGAAGATTGGGCTCCATAGGTGGAAGGACTCAATAGATGAAACCCACATACCTCAAACTTAGGTTTCCTTGAGTTGACCTCGAAGAGAACTTAGAGCTTGAAGAGAATCCTTGAGTTCCAAAGTTAAGCTTTAAATCCTTGAAATTTGAATGAAATATTTGGTTAAGTATTGGAGAGGTTTTTGTAAGGGTCTCAAGTGATATAAAGTTGAAAAATGGCTAAGTATAGGTGTTTTCATGCATAAGTGGTCATGGGGCTATGGCCCTAATGCCCTTGGCCGACAGAAAAATTAAGAAAAAAGTTGTATTGGTCCACATCTAGTCTGCAACGCAGACCCAACATGAAGGAACAAATAACACTAATCCGCACTCAGTCCGCGTCGTGGCCTGGTCTCTGATGCACATTAGAAATCGAAAATTAGTGAAATTTATTTTTCGCCACGGGTCCTCCAAAATCTGGGTTATACATATTTCCCACCCAATTTTGCCCCCTAATCATGAATATGAAGTCAAGAATTTTGATATCACGCACAAATTTTGAGATATATGAAAATTACGATTATGGACATTTCCAGAGCACATTTTTGGGGTGTTTTAATACCTCCCCCTTGGGAACGTCCGTCCCCGAATGTCAAAGAAATGTGCATAAGAGAAGTAATCATGAAGATTTTAGCCCGACATGAATGCAACAAATGCATTTAAATATCATTTTCAAAAAGTCTCAACTTGAGTGTTAAAAATCACAATAAACTTGTTATCATGAACATGAATACATGCAAAATGACATAAGGGCTGAAACTTAAGACTTGAAATCATATAGGAGACTTAAATTAGTACCTTCAGCTTGAGTAGAATAGAAGAGATAAGGATATCATTTTCTTATGTCTGCCTCAGCTTTCCATGTGGTACTTTCAACTTATTGGTTCCTCCAAAGGACTTTGACTGAAGCTACGTCTTTATTTCTCAACCTCTTCACTTGCCTATCCAAATTCTCCACCAGGACCTCCTAATAGGTCAAGTTATCATCTGCGACACCTACAAAATCTAAGGGAACTATAACACTTGGGTCTCCTATACACTTTCTCAACATGGACACATAGAAAATCGGATGAACCATGTTAATCTCAATAGGCAACTCCAACTCATATGCAACTATACCCATTCTTCTCAAAACTTTATAAGAACACACAAAACTTGCGCATAATTTCCCCTTCTTGCCAAACTGGACCACACCCTTCATGGGTGAGACTTTCAAGTAAACCTAATAACCAAACATAAACTCAAGATCTCTTCTCCTCACATCGGAGTAGGACTTTTGTCTAATTTGGGCTGTTCTCAATCTCTCCCTTATAAACCTCACCTTCTCAAGGCCTCCATGACCAAATCTGGACCTAGCAAAGCCATCTTCGCCACATCAAACTATCCAATTGGGGATCTACAATGCAGACTATAAAGAGCTTCAAAGGGATTCATACCAATGCTTGAGTGGTAGCATTTGTTGGAAGAAAACTCAACAAGTGGAAGATGTTTATCCCAACTACCATTAAACTCCAAAACACAAGATCTAAGCATATCCTCAAGAGTTTAGATAATCCTCTCTGCTTAGCCATCTGTTTGGTGATGAAAAGCCATGCTATGCTTAACCTTGGTACCAAGACCTCTTTGAAATGACCTATAAAAGTGAGAAGTGAATTGAGCACCATGGTTCGATATGATAGAAAAAGGCACCCCATGCAATCTAACTAACTAATGTACATACAACTTGGCATAATCTTCGGCACCATAAGTGATTTTGACCAGTAGGAAGTGAGCCAACTTTGTCATTCTATGCACAACAACCCATATAGAGTCAAAATGATTCCTAGTCTTAGGCAACCCACCCAAAAAATCCATATTGATATCTTCCCACTTCCAAGTAGGAATTTCTGTGTCTTGGGCTAGGCCAACCGACCTTTGATGTTCGGCTTTCACTTGTTGGCAATTGTGACATCCGGATATGAACTTGACAATATCCCTCTTCATACCACCCCACCAATACACTTCCCTCAAGTCTCTCTACATCTTTACAGAACCAGGGTGAATAGAATAGCATGAATTATGGGCCTCCTTCAAAATTAATTCTCTCCAGCCATTCACATTTGGCACAGACAATCTACCTTCATACCTAAGGGCACCATCTCCCCCTTGGGAGAAAACCTCCACTTTATCATCTCTCATTAAGGCCTTCAACTCTAGCAAGGCGGTCAAGATATTATTTTGCCTTTACCTCCTCAATCAAGGACGATTTAGAACTATCAACAACCAGTACACCACCATTATCAACTTCATCCAACCTAACCCCTAATCTGGCCAACCGGTGAACCTTTCTAGCCACCTCCTTGCCACCATCATCAACATAAGCTAGACTACCCATGGACACTCTACTTAAAGCATCAGCCACAACATTAGCTTTGTCGTGGTGATAATGCACACTCATATCATAATCTTTAAGGAGCTCTAACCACCTTCTTTGCAACTGTCTCAAGTTAATATCTTTTTGGGTGAACACATATTAGAGACTCTTGTGGTCGGTCAACACATCAATATGAACCCCATATATGTAGTGACACAAGAATTTCAAAGCAAATACCACGACCGCCAATTCAAGATCATGGATGGGATAATTCTTCTAATACACCTTAAGTTTCCTAGAAGCAAATGCTATCACCTTATCATTTTGCATCAAAACACATCCCAAACCAATTCTTGAGGCATCACAATATATAAAAAATCCTTCGAACCCTTCCGATAGAGCCAAGATAGGAGCAGACACAAGCTTATCTTTCAAGGTTTGGAAACTCTTTTCACATTCATTAATCCACACAAATTTCGCCTTCTTTTGTGTCATTAGTCATAGGAGAAGCAATAAAAGAGAAATCATTTACAAACCTCTGTAATAACCTGCCAAACCCAAGAAAATCCTAATATCCAATGGAGTCACCATATGCCCTAGAAAAGCAACCCCTTTCAACCAAACTCACATTTTTCATATTTAGCATATAACCTATCCTCCCTCAAGATTTGTAATTCCACCCTCAAGTAATTCACAAGCTCCACCTCACTATGCGAATAAATCAAGATATCATTAATAAATACCACTACAAACATGTCAAGGTTGGGTTTAAAGGCCCTATTCATGAGATCAAAATATAGTCGGAGCATTAGTCAACCCAAAGGACATAACCAAAAACTCAAAGTGTCCATACCTAGTCCAAAAAGTCATCTTGGTAATATCACACTCCATTACTTTCACTTGATGATACCCAGACCGAAGATCAATCTTAGAAAAGTGACTAGCCCCTTGAAGTTGATCAAAAAGGTCATCAATCCTTGGTAAAGGGTACTTGTTCTTTATGGTAATCCTATTAAGATATCGATGATCAATGCACATTCCAAGAGAGCCATACATTTCTTCAAACACAGGTGCACCGCACTAGGCCATATGAAACCCTTTTCCTACAAATCCCTTAATTGTTCCTTTAACTCCTTCAATTCCAACGGGGCCTGTAAGGGGGAACGAAAATGGGTTGAGCATCGGGAAGGAGCTCTATACAAAAGTATATTTCCCTTTCGTAAAGAACATCGGGAAGCACATCGAGAAAGACATGAAGGAACTCATTAACCACTAGTGGGTCTATCAATGAATACACATCAATATCAAAAACCGTTAACATACCGGTGATGATATTAGGCACCTCATCCACCCCTTGTCTCCCTTGAAGAGCATAGAATCTATTTTGCCTTGGTGCACCTCCTTGTTGGCCTCCTCTTCTCTTTTCACCCACATTTGCACCTTGTCTTTGTGGACAACATCTCTACCTTTATTTTGAGCATGAGGACAATCAATAACCTTGTGACCCATCTCACCACAACCAAAGCAATCATTGGATTTCCTCAAACATGGATCACTATGATTCTTTTCACACCTAGGGCATCTACGTTTTACCGTTCCTCTATTACCTCCTTGGAATCTTGGGTTGGTCACTCTATCATTAGAAAACCTCTATGTAGGAGCATTGGATGACCCTTGGACTTAGAACTTGTAGCCTTCTGGAAACCAGCCACCCTTAGAGCCTAGGAATCCACCTTCAAAATGAGCCCTCTTTGACTCACCACTTATTCTTTTACTAAGCGTTTCCCGCACTACTTGTTTGGCATATGTCATAAGGAGGGACAAATCCATATCACCTACTAGCATGGCGGTACAACACTCTTCTTTAACCAAGTTGGACACTCCGAATACAAATTTGTTCATCCTTGATCTAGTCTCGGCAACCAATTGTGGAGCATACTCGGGGAGTTGGTTGAACTTGAGGGAATACTCCCTCACACTCATGGAACCTTGCTTAAGGTTCATAAACTCCATCATCGTATCCTTCTTTAACTCGATAGGGAAGAATCGGTTGAGGAATATGGCTTTGAACTCTTCACAAGGTATAGCATTATCATTCCCTTTCTCCAACTGCCATTGAGTAAACCAAATTTAAGCCACTCCTTTGAGTTGGTAGGCTGCCAACTCTGGGTTCTCCTCCGAGTTGACCCCCATGATTGATAGCACCTTATAAACCTTGTCTATGAACTCTTGGGGATCCTCATCCGTCTTGGATCCATGAACTCTAGTGGGTTCATTCTAGTGAAATCCCTCACCTTAGAAGCCGGAGTGGGAGCATGAGGGGCTTGGGCCCCTTGTTGATTTGGTTAGCCATAGAATGAGCCAACATTTTAATAGTATCTCGGAACTCATCTTGGACTACCCCTCCACCTTGAGGAGCTTGAGGAGCAGGAGGGACCAGTTGCTCCTTGTCTATACGGGCTCTCCTTAGTATCCCTCTTGGAATCGGCATATCTAGAATAGCAAAGAGCATTCATCTAGGGAAATAGCCTTACACTTACATCTAAAACACGATATAGACCATGAAGAAGTGAAACATTTCCTAAAATGCCTCATAGATTCATTGTTGTGGCGTGCTTCACAACCATGAATAAGACTCTAATCGACGCAGTGTGTTGGATTCTGAAGACCATTAACAACCTAGTGATCTGATACCAAGTTTGTCTAGACCAAAGCCTAGGGCCTAGACGTGACACTGCAAATGAGAACCCAAAGGGACCCCAAACAAGCCTCTTAGCATACCATTCACACATCCATGGTTGCGGAAGCAAAATAAACAACACAAGAGACATAAATAAAGGGAAACGGGACTAAGGGAAGTCTTTGATCATCATAAAATATTCAAGAGTCAAGCTCATAACATAAGTACATCATAATTTCAAACAACACCTCTAGCATGGAATCGAGCGGGGGCCAAGACACTTTCAGGGCTCACCTTCCTAGTAACAAGTGTTCAACATAAAGAATTCTGAATTAGTAAAAATAACATAGATAGTGTCCTTGGACTTGAGAAATCACCAAAGCTTGCTTCGAAGGATCGTACTAGCCATGTGGAGGATGATCAAAAGGTGCTTCGATCCCTACATGGTAATATCATGTAGGCATATAGTATGCATTAGTACATTTGAATGTACTAAGTATGAAGGATGCAATGTAGCAAGACATAAGCCATTATAGTCTAGATGCATAATAATAAGCAATCGATAAGTGAAATCTCGATATGGCATGCATGGTCAATGCTTGAAGAAAAACTTGCTTGTATGCGTAAAACTTAATACATAGTGTGAAGAGACCCTAACCGACATAAGTAGGACCAAGCGAGCTACAACTTGGAATCCTGATGATTACCCCTAATCGATAAAGAGATGGTATACTTGCTAAGGTAAATTATACTTCACTTTACGGGATCCCATCCCATTTCGTATGAAGTAAGCTCTTTACGAGAACCCATCCATTTTGGAAAGGATTTCATGATAAAGTAAACTAAATGGATTAAGTATAGCAAGGGTAATAATCATAATCCTATGGTGGCACAAAGTTTAGAGACAAAAGACTTTATATAAGGACCCCTTGAGTTGAGCACCTATCTTAAGCCTCAATTGGTGCTAAGTCAAATCCCACGGAATACTTGAAATAATCATCACTTTAATAGCTTGTAAGAAACATGGAAACATGACATGAGTAGCTTTTAAACATGCTTGACCTTTATTATAAGCCTAACTTGAAACATGAGAGTGGATTATAATCATAGATGAACCTTTGTTTTAATATGAATGGCTCACAAAAGGTATAAATCTTGAAATAGGGCTTAATTTGATACTTGTAACATCATAGATACTTTTCATGAATTCAATACATACTTGAAAGTCTTTAATCATCATATAGTCACTTGACATGTAAATCATGTAATAGATCATCAATAACTTGAGAATTCTTGACTTGACATTTTATCAAACACTTGGTGGGTTCATAATACTTGTTCAAAATCATGCAATTCAAGCGTGAATTAGGAGGAGTAAAGTCAATGCAAATCAACCCACCAACATGTAGTAAAACCCTCATGTAGGATACCTTGAAATCCATCATCAAAGCTCATAATATATCACAGTTTCATAGCTCAAAACACGCATAATCTCAATAGACAAAGATCAACTCATAGTGTAATCTTAAAGTAGATATTCGTGCATAATCAACAATACCTTGATAAAAACCCAACATAATTTATACTCATAATCCATAACAAGAAATACCCATAGGTAATACAACTTGAAAACATGCAATTTTCATTTTTTTTAAAAAAAAGAAGATTTGGCTCCATAGGTGAAAGGAGCCAATGGATGAAACCCACATACCTCAAACTTGGGTTTTCTTGAGTTGATCTTGAAGAGAACTTTGATCTTGAAAAGAATCATTGAGTTCCAAAGTTAAGCTTGAAATCCTTAAAATTTGGATGAAATATTTGGTTAAATCTTGGAGAGGTTTCTGTGAGGGTCTTGAGTGATATAGAGTTGGAAAATGATTAAGTATAGGTGTTTTCCTATATATATGGGCATGGGGCATTGACCCAGAAACAACCCCAAAATGTTCCCAAAATTATGCCTCGGAAGTGCTAAATCTCATTTTGGATCTTGAGGATTTCATTCAAGCTTTAAGCCTCCATTCCAATCTCTATCAAGGAATTCTCCAAAGTCAAGGCATGTGGGTTTTAACCATTGGGAACTTTCACCTATGGTGCCCAAGCTTCCTTTTTACTTAAATCTCATGTTTCTAAGTTGATTTACTTATAAATCTTATTTACTATGAATTTTACTATGAACTATGTATGGGTTTCATAAAAGTGTGACTGTTTAAGCATGTTTTGGGCTATGAATCTTTGATCTATCTTGAGATTTGATGAAGGGTTTTGATGTATATTGCATGAGGGTATTATAAAGTATTGGTGGTGGTGGTACATTGATTTTTCTTGCATGATTTCACTCTTGAATTGCATGATTTTGTACTAGCATTGCACACCCGCCAAGTATTTGATAAAATATCCGGTTAATGTATCTTGAGTTGTTGAAGGCCTAATGCTTGGCATATGAGTTAAGTGATTTTATGATGATGAAAGGATGGTATATCTGTGTTGATTTCATGATATGTATCTATAGAGTTGTGAGTTGACCATAACCAATTGAATGGTTGATACCTGAATCTCTTTGGATGGGAGTGGTAAGCCATCAACCAATTGAGGGGTTGATACCTCAATCACTTCCGGCGGAGAGTGGTCATGTCTGTAAACCAGTTGAGGGGTTGATAACTCAATCGCCTCTGATGGAGGTGGTAAGCCATCAACCAATTGAGGAGTTGATATCTCAATCACTTTCGATGGAGGGTGGTCATGTACATAAATCAATTGATAGGTTGATTCCTCAATCACTTCTAAGGGGTGGTCTACCTTAGATTCCAATTACTAAGTTTGCTTGGTCTATGATGATGGTTATCACGACCCAAACTAGGGCCTAGATGTGACATGCAAATGGGGAACCCGAAGGAACCCCAAACAAGCCTTTTACTGATATCATACAGATATCCTTGGTCACGGAAGGAAGAATAAACAACAAGAGAAAACATAACAACACCTTTATACATAGAAGTTAGCAGGGCCTTGACAAGCAACCGGGATCACCCTCATAGTTAAAAGTGCCCAACATAAGAAGAGTCAATACATAGCATAAATCAAGAGAAGTATGTCCTCGAAATTGAGGACTCACCAACTTGCTTTAATAGATATTACTAGCCATGTGGAGGGGAATGATGATGAAGTTAAGCTCTGATTCCTACAGCATAATATCATGAAGGTATAGATTATGCGTTAGTATTTGAATATGCTAAGTATGTAGGATGCAAAACAAGAACAGATATGCAACATAGTCAAAATGCATAATAATAAGCAATAGATAGCATAATAGCCATATGACTTGTATGATAAATGCTTAAGTAAATCATGCTTTGCAAAATTATTCAATTTGTACAGATCATAATACATAAGTGTGGAAAGAAACCTAACCATCATAGAACTAGACCAAGTGAGCTATAACATAGAATCCCGATGATTAGCCCTCATCAGTAAGAGGTGGTCTACTTGCCAAGGTAAACCAAACTCCACCTTATGGCGTCCCGCCCCATTTTAGACGAAGTGACCTTCCTTACAGGAACCCACCCCATTTCAGAAAGGATTTATGACCATGCTTCACCTTATAGGATCCACCCTATTTCAGATTAAGTGACCTTCCTTATGGGGTCCCATACCATTTTGGATTAGGTATTTTCATTGTAAAGTGTACTAAATGGATCCACTAGAATTGCAAGGGTATGCCATAGTCTTACGGCAGCACATAGTTAAAGGAAATAGAGCAACCCTCCATCCATCTGTGCTAAAGCCTAATCCCACGGAATACATAAGATAGTCATACTTTAATAACTTACAATAAACATAGAAACATGACACGAGTAGCTCTTAACATCATGATCTCAAATGTTGAGCCCAACTTCAAAACATAAGAATAGATCATCATAAAATGTTACCCTTGCATTAACATAAAAAGACTCACAAGAGGTAGCATCTTTGAAAAAGGGCTTAACCCGGCTATACAACATCATCAATATTTTCATGGATTAAACACATCTTTAGAACGCCTGAAATCATCATAAAGTCGCTTAACTCATAAATCAACCAATAGGTCATAAAAACTTTAAGAATCCTTAAAAAGGCATTTTATCAAACACTTGGTGGGTGTGCAATGCTAGTATAAAATCATGTAATTCAAGAGTGAAATCATGCAAGAAAAATCAATGTAAAACCACCCACCAATACTTAGTAACACCCTCATGCAATATACATCAAAATCCTTCATTAAATCTCAAGATAGATCAAAGATTCATAGCCCAAAACATGCTTAAACAGTCACACTTTTCTGAAACCCCAACATAGTTCGTAGTCAAATTCAAACTAAGTAAGACTCATTAGTAAATCCACTTAGAGACATGCATTTTATGTAAAAAAGGAAGCTTGGGCACCATGACTGAGCATACCCAATGGTTGAAACCCACATACCTTGGCTTTGGAGAATTCCGTGAAGAGGATTTTAATAGAGACTTGAAGCTTGGATGAATTCCTTAAGATACGGAAGAGATTTGGATACTTGAATTTTGAGAGAAATATTATTCTCGGGGTTTGACAGAGTATTGGGGAATATCTTGAATGATATGAAGGTGAAATATGACTAAATATAGGTATTTTCACGTATAAGAAGGCTTAGGCGACCAAAGACCTTGGACCCAAAAACAAATACTGTGCAAAAATAACACCTATTCGCGACCGTGATGTGTCGCGCCTGTGGTGCGCTAGCTCACTGGAAATTGCTCACTTTGTGTTTTGATACAGTTGCTCTAAAATTGGGGTTGGACCCAGTTCTTTCTCAATTTTTTCCCCAAATAAGAATATGAAGTCAGATTTTTGAAATCACACACGAATTTCCAAATATATGGAAATTACGATTCTGGGCACTTCTAAGGCATATTTTCGGGCACTTTTTAGGGTCGTTCAACGTTCTCTTCCTTCACATGTAATATGATATATATAAGCATGCTTTACTTCAAGAATCATTCACACATGTAATATGATATATATAAGCATGCTTTCCATAACATGATATATATAAGCATGCTATCCATTGCTTACGATATTGCATTTTGCCTATGTTGCCTATCTCGTGTTGCATTTGCATTTTACATACTTAGTACATTCAAACATACTAACACATACTTTATGCCTACATGATATTACCATGTAGGAACCGAAGCTCCTCATGATCATCCTTATCCTCCCCGTGGCTAGTGCTATCTCTACAAAGCAGTTGGTGAGTCCTCAATTATGGGGACAATATCTTTGATCTTATGCTATGTATAAACACTCTCTTTCCTTTATTGTATGATTTTGACTAGGGAGAGCCGGTTGCTTGTCTTGGCCCCCACTAAGTTCTACGTTTAGAGGTGTTGTTGGACAAGTTATATAATAATGTTATAAGCTTGACTTTCTTTGACTTTTTGATGTTTTATGATATGAAGGATGTCCTTTAGCCCCGTATTCCCTTTTTACTATCTATTATTGTTGTTTTATTGCTTCTACGACCAAGGATTGTAATGATAAGTTAAGAGGCTTGATTGGTGTCCCTTCGGGTTCCCCATTCGTCTTGTCACGTTTAGGCCCTAGGCATAGGTTGTGACAACCTTGGTATTAGAGCACTAGGTTGTTAATGATCCTCGACATCCAGCATGCTGCATTGATTATAGTCTTATTCATCATTGTGTTGTGCACCATAACTATGAGTAAGAGGCTATGAGACGTTTTAAGAAATGTTTCACTTCTTTTTCCTCTATGTCATGCTATAGAAAGTTAAGATAAGGTTTTCCCCATAACAATTGTTCTTTGCTATGCTTGATCATGCCTAACACAAGAGGAAGAAAAGCCCGCGTACTTGAGGAACAACCGACTCATGGAGAGCTGCAGGATGCACTCACCTTGTTAGCTCAAGTTGTGGCTAATTAATCAAGTCAATCAAGGGGCCCAAGCTCCTCGTGCTCCTACTCCAACTTCTTGGGTGAGAGACTTTATGAGGATGAACCCACTAGAGTTCAATGGGTCTAAAGTGGTTAAGGACCCTCGAGAGTTTATTGATGAGGTATAAAATGTGTTGTCTATTATGGGTGTGAGGTTGGAAGAGAAGGCGGAGTTGGCGGCTTACTAACTCAAGGGGGTGGCCAAATATGGTATACTCAATGGAAGGAGGAGAAGGGGAACAATAATTTGATTCATTGGGAGGAGTTTAAGGCGGCTTTCCTCAATCTGTTCTTCCCTCTTGAGCTTAGGGAGGCCAATATGATGGAGTTTATGAATTTGAAGCAAGGATGTATAAGTGTGAGAGAGTATGCCCTCAAGTTCAACCAACTCTCTAAGTATGCTCCACACTTAGTTGCCAACCCGACGTCTAGGATGAATAAGTTCGTGATGGGTGTATCCGATTTGGTGAATAAGGAGTGTCGGGCTGCTATGTTGATTAATGTCATGGATATGTCCTGTTTGATGATTTATACCGAATAATTAGAGGAGGAGAAATTGAGGAAGAGAAGGGGTCATAAGGCTAAGAGGGCCCGTTTTGATGGTAAGTTCCAAACTCCCAAGGTTGGCCAGTTTCATCAAAAGGCAAGGGTCTTCTCATGCTCTTACTACAAGATTTGCCATTGACTACCTAAAGGCCCAAGGTGATGGTGGTGTGGTGCCTAGTATTATATGTCTAAAGTGTAGTAGGAATCATGGTGGCCCATGCTTGAGGGATACGAATGCTTATTTTGGTTGTGGGGAAGTAGGCCACAAGATGGTTGATTGTCCATGAAATCACAACAAGGGTAAGGAATTTTGTCTTCAATGTCGGGGTGCTAATGAGGTTCCATTGGGGAGAGGAGGTTAACAAGGTGGTTCCCTAAGGCCCAATCAATTTTATGCTCTTCAAGGAGGTAAGTGGTAGATAAGGTACCCGATATCATCACCGGTATGTTAAAAATCTCTGATTTTGATGTGTATGCATTGATAGACCTGGTTGCCACTCTTTCTTTTATTACACCTCTTATTGCCAAAAGGTTTCATGGTGAGCTCGAATTTTTGTGCGAGTCTTATGAGGTGTCTACTCTCATTAGTGCATCTATTGTTGCTAGAAAGGTTTATAGAAATTGTCCCGTTTGCATCTTGCATAAAATATTGCCTTGTGATCTTGTGGAGTTGGATATGGTATTCTTGGCATGGATTGGCATCCTTGAGTGGGAGAGTTATGATGTGGTGGTCATGGGTAGGTTCATCTCTTGCATTAAATCCCAAAGGTTGATCTCTAAGGGGTGTCTTCATCATCTTGTGAGGGTTAGTTATGTGGAGTCCAAAGTCCTTCCTGTAGAGTTGGTTCATGAGGTAAATGAGTTCCTTGATGTCTTTCCTAGTGACCTTCCCGGTGTTCCTCCCGAAAGGAAAATATATTTTGGTATAGACCTCCTTCCTGATACAAACCCATTTCTATTCCCCCTTACTATATGGCTCTGACGGAATTAAAGGAGTTGAAGTAGCAATTGAGGGACTTGTTGGAGAGGGGCTATATTAGGCCTGGCCAATTACTTTGGGGTGCACCGGTGTTGTTTGTAAAGAAGATGGATGGGTCTCTTAGAGTGTGCTTGACTACCGGCAACTTAATTGGGTTACCATCAAGAATAAGTACCCTCTGCCAAGGATTGATGATTTGTTTTACCAACTTCAAGGGGCTAGTAACTTTTCTAAGATTGATCTTCGGTCCGGGTATCATCAAGTGAAGGTGAGGGAGTGTGACATTCCCAAGGCGACTTTTTGGACTAGGTATGGGCATTATGAATTTGTGATTATGTCTTTTGGGTTGACCAATGCACCAGCTATCTTCATGGATCTTATTAATAGGGTCTTTAGGCCCTACCTTGATTTGTTTATTGTGGTTTTCATCGATGATATTTTGATCTATTCTCATAGTGAGAAGGGGCATATGGCTCATTTGAGGATAGTGCTACAATGATTGAGGGAAGAGAAGTTGTATGCCAAGTATGAAAAATGTGAATTTTGAATGAAGAAGGTTGCCATTCTAGGTCATGTGGTGTGGGGGGATGGTATTAAAGTGGATCCTAAAAAGACGGATGTGATTAGAAATTGGCCTATACCATTGACTCCATCAAATATTAGAAGTTTCTTGGGCTTAGCGAGTTACTACTGGATATTTGTGAATGGATTCTCTTCTATTGCTTTTCCCATGACTAAGTTGACTTTAAAGAAGGCTATGTTTGTGTGGACCAATGAGTGCAAAGGAGTTTCTAAACCTTGAAGGATAAGCTTGTCTCCACTCCTATCTTATCTTTAACCGAAGGGTTTGTTGTATATTGTGATGCCTCCCGAATTGGTTTAGGTTGTGTCTTGATGCATAATGGTAAGGTTATAGCCTATGCTTCTGTTCAACTCAAAGTGCATGATAAGAATTATCCTGCTCATGATTTTGAATTGGCCACTGTGGTTTTTGCTTTGAAAATTTGGCATCATTATTTGTATGTGGTGCATGTTGATGTGTTTACTGATCATAAGAGTCTCCAATATGTGTTCACATAGAAAGATCTCAACTTGAGGCAACGAAGGTGGTTAGAAATTCTTAAGGATTATGATATGAGTGTGCATTATCATCCCGGTAAGGCAAATGTTGGCCGATGCTTTGAGTAGAATGTCTATGGGTAGGCTAGCTCATACTGATGATGGGGGTAAAGAGGTGACTAGAGAGGTCCATCGGTTGGCAAGATTGGGGGTTAGGTTGGAAAAGGTTGATAATAGTGGTATTGTGGTTGTTGATGGTTCAAAATAATTCGTAGTTGATGAGGTAAAAGCAAAGTAAGATCTCGATCCCTCCTTATTAGAATTGAAGGCTTTGGTGAGTGATAGCAAGGTGGAGGTTTTCTACCAAGGGGGAGATGGTGCCCTTTGGTACCTAGGTAGGTTATGTGTGCCTAGTGTTGACGGCTTGAAAGAGAAGATTCTTTATGAGGCTCATAATTCCTCCTATTTTATTCATCCCAGTTCTACCAAGATGTATAGAGATTTAAGGGATGTGTTTTGATGGGGAGGTATGAAGAAAGACATTGCCATTTTTTATCCGGTTGTCACAATTGCCAACAAGTCAAAGCCAAACAGCAAAGGTCGGGTGGTCTAACTTAAGATATAGAGATTTTGGAAGTGGGAGGATGTTAACTTGGATTTTTTGGTTGGGTTGCCTAAGACTAGAAAGGGTTTTGATTCTATTTGGGTTATGGTTGACAGGATAACAAAGTCAGCTCATTTCCTACCGGTTAAGACTACTTATGGGGCCAAAGACTATGCTAAATTGTACATTCATGAGTTGGTTAGATTGCATGGGGTAACTTGGTCTATTATATTAGATCGTGTTGCTCAATTTATTTCACACTTTTGGAGGTCCTTTCAAAGAGGTCTTGGTACCAAGGTTAAGCTTAGTACAACCTTTCACCCTCAAATGGATGGCCAAGCAAAAATAACTATCCTAACTCAAAGGATATGCTTAGAGCTTGTGCTTTGGAGTTCAAGGGTAGTTGGGACAATCATCTTCCATTTATTGAGTTTGCTTATAATAATAGCTATCATTCTATGATTAGTATGGCTCCTTTTGAGGCCCTCTATGGTACGCATTGTAGATCACCGGTTGGGTGTTTTGAAATGGAAGAAATGGCATTATTGAGTTCGGATTGGGTGATGGAGGCTATGGAGAAGGTAAGGATGATTAGGAAAAGGTTGAAAATAGCCCAAATTCATCAAAAATCCTATGCTGATGTGAGGAGAAGGGACATCAAATTTAAAGTTGGTGATTGGGTATATTTGAAGGTGTCACCCGTGAAGGGGTTCGTTTTGATAAAAAGGGTAAATTGAGTCCATGATATGTGGGTCCATATAGGGTGTTAAAAAGGATTAGTAAGGTAGCTTAAGAGTTGAAGTTGCCTAGTGACATGGACTTGGTTCACCCGGTCTTTCATGTATCCATGTTGAGGAAATGTGTGGGTGATCCGAATGCTATTGTCCCATTGGATGTCATGGGTGTTGTTGAAGAGAGCTTGACTTATGAAGAAGTTCCAGTAAAGATCTTAGATAGATAAGTGAAGAGGTTGAGGAACAAGGATGTGACTTCCATTAAGGTCCTTTGGAGGAATCAACAAGTCGAAAGTCCTACATGGGAGGCCGAGGCAGACATGCAAAAGCGATATCCTTATCTCTTCCATTCCACTCAAGCCTAAGGTACTAATTCTAAGTTTCTTATGTGATTTCAAGTCTTATGTTTCAGCCCCTATTTGCATGAGGGTATTACAAAGTATTGGTGGGTGGTTTTACGTTGCTTTTTCTTGCATGATTTTACTCTTAAATTATATCATTTTGTACTAGCATTGCACATTCTCCATGTATTTTAAATATCCGATTAATGTATCTTGAGTTGTTGAAGGCCTAATGCTTGGCATATGAGTTAAGTGATTTTATGATGATGAAAGGATGGTATATATGTGTTGATTTCATGATATGTATGTATAATGTTGTGAGTTGACCATAACCAATTGAAGGGTTGATACCTTAATCGCTTCGGATGGGGGTGGTAAGAAACCAATTGAGGGGTTGATACTTCATCACTTCCGGCGGAGGGTGGTCATGTCTGTTAACCAATTGAGGGGTTGATACCTCAATTGCCTCGAATAGGGTGGTAATCCATCAACCAATTGAAGGATAGATACCTCAATTACTTCCGATGGAGGGTGGTCATGTCTATCAACCAATTGAGGGGTTGATTCCTCAATCACTTCTAAAGGGTGGTCAACCATAGATTCCAAGTACTAAGTTTGCTTGGTCTATGATGATGGTCTTCCTTCACATGTAATATGATGTATATAAGCATGTTTTACTTCATGAATCATTCATGCATGTCAGATTGTTCTTATGCTATCCATTGCTTACAATATTGTATTTTGCCTATGTTGCCTATCTCTTGTTGCATTGCATTCCGCATACTTGGTACATTCAAACATACTAACGCATACTCTATGAATATATGATGTTACCATGTAGGAACTGGAGCTCCTCACAATCATCCTTATCCTCCCTGTGGCTAGTGCTATCTCTACATAGCAAGTTGGTGAATCCTCAATTTTGGGGACAATGTTTTTGATCTTATGCTATGTGAAGACTCTCTTTCCTTTATTGTATTCTTTTGACTATAAGGGTAAGCCAGTTTCTTGTCTTGGCCCCCGCTTATTTCTACGTTTAGAGGTGTTGTTGGACAAGTTATGTAATGATGATATAAGCTTGACTCCTTTTGACTCTTTGATGTTTTATGATATGAAAGATGTCCCTTAGCCCCATATTCCCTTTTTAATGTCTATTATTGTTGTTTTATTGCTTCTGCGACCAAGGATGTATAATGATAAGTTAATAGGCTTGATTAGGGTCTCTTCGGGTTTTCCATTCGTCGTGTCATGTCTATGCCCTAGGCTTGGGTTGTGACAGACCCCAATGCGCTTGGCTGACAATGAAAATTTAAGGAAGAAGTTGTACTAGTCCATGTCTAGTCCATGATGAGGACCCAACGCGAAGGAACAAATAACACTGATCTGCGCCCAGTCCACATCGTAGCTTGGTTGGGAATGCACACCTGGAAATTGAAAATTAGCAAATTTTATTTTTCACCATGGGTCCTCTAAAATTCGGGTTATAATCATTTCTCACTCAATTTTGTCCCTAATTGAGAATATGAAGTTGGATTTTCGATAATACGCATGAATTTTTTGATATATGAAAATTACGATAATGGGCTTTTTCGAAGCACATTTTTGGGGAGTTTCATGTATGGAACCTAGCCTCATAGTTTGAAACTGACATAGGACCTTGCTGTAGTTTGTCAAACTCATCCCGATGATGGTCCAGAAGTCTATATGGTATGAACCCATCAAGAAATACTCCAGTAAACTGCTCCCATGTCATAGCTAGAGATCCAATAAGTCGACGAGCTAATATTGACCTCCACACTCCTTAGCAAGGCTGGTGGACTGGTAAGAAGTATAGGAAACCCCATGTGACTTAAGAATAGCCATGCTACATAACTATTTCTGGCACTCTGACAGAAAATCATATGCTCTATCACCAGGGGTACCATTGAATCGCAGGGGAGCAAACCACACTAACCTGTCAAAGATCTTCTGCTCTGTTGTGGCACCATAAATAAGGGTGGTTTAGTAGATGGAGAAACAAACAAACTCTAAAATTGAGAACCCAAACGTGGTTAGGATATTTGGGGCAGAATCATACCGGTCATATAAGAATCTGTTGGAATTGAAGAAGGACAAACGTGAATCACGGCTAGCTCAGATGGAGCTATAGAAGGGATATCGGTGTTGTAGAACTGGTACATCAATAATAGCTAGGGCAAGAGGTGCTCCCTCCAATCTAGCCAATACCCTCAAAAGTAACTCCTGGACTGAGGGCATTGTATTTGGGGTTGAGGATGGTTTAATAGGATTTTCAGATCCCAATAACTCATAAGTACGCTCTAAAAAATTTGATATAATCTTCTCTTGGGGTGGAGCTTCCCCTCTTCAGGTCCTTGGCCCTTGGTCCTATCATGAACTCTGCATCGAGCTCGAGTGAGAGCCATATCAGTTGCCTCAGGATCTCGCACCAATCGACGCAATATGGTAATTGGCATCTGCGCAAAAAAGTAGATTAGACACTTTCAAAATGGATAATACAAAGATACACACGAATAGAAGCAAGATGTGAAAGTCTTCCCTATCAAGTGCCCTCCCAAAGATTGGTATGGACATCTACACGCTGATCTGCGAGACTCTACTTGACATCCTAGTCTTGACTCATGAGCACAACGAACGTAGAGCTCTGATACCAAACTTGTCATGACAAAAATTGTGTCATGACTAAAGAATAATTAAATAATGCGAAAACCATCTAACCATAAAAAAATAATCCCAAAACCTTGAGTCATAAGTACAACATCTAAATAGTGTGGAAGGATAAATACAACTTTCTCAAAATAAGATGCAAAATTGTCTCATAATATCCAATACAATGTCTGAAAGGAAGCAATAAAGAGAATCCCAAAGATCCACAATGATCGAAAGTCTGAGCCTCACCAGTAAGATTTGGATAGAAGCAGAGTAGCTCAACTAGAGTGATCAACTATGGGTCCCTCTTCTCGATATGTAGGGAAGAAAAAAGTAGGGGTATGTACACCAAAATGTACCTAGTAGATTCAACTAATAGGGTAAGAGAAATCATAACAAGTATGCAATAACGAAAAATCCTATTCATGCATCCAAAAATGTTAACAATTAAATATATATAAAATAATGAGCTAAGGTATCCTCAATAACCCATGGTATCATACATCAATAAATGTGAATACGATACACAACTCATCAGTCCATATGCCAAGTGTTTTACAACCTTGCCAGCTACCCGTGGTCAAGGTAATATCAGAATGCCTCAACCTTTCCACCTGCCGGTGGTCAAGAAGTACTATAGTTCCATGTCATTTCTACCCACCTAGGGTAAAGAGAATATAAGATGTGAATCCCACCCCTACCTCCTACTTGGGTTAAGGGGTGATACCAATGTGGGGAGCATATCCTTGCCTCCTACCGAGTCAAGGGATATCATAACCAACATGAAATAGATGTAAATTAATGATACATTCCAGAAGTACATGTAACATAAAAAATGGCATCAAAATAGGAAAATTGATATATGAATCTCATATAATCATATGCTCATAAAGAATAATATCAAGTGACACAATTGATGCCCAAACTATCATCATGTCTCAAATCATCATAATTATATCAACAGTGAAGAATATCAACAACACCGGACCTTATTTGTTCAAACCATTCAAGAATATTAGTAATACCAGACCTTACACATCTTAGTTATGCAAGAATATCAATAATACCATACCTTACTCATCCTGATCATACATATACACCTCAAGGGTATCTCAATAGCCATCAATTATGTCACGCCCCAAGTCCCGTTATGGCGGACTGGCACTCGTTGCCGATAAGGCTCGGGAGAATCAACCTGTATTTATATGCTTTCTATACGTATTATAAGAGATTTCTACCTTTTACATGCCTTTAAGCAGGTAAACAGTGATAAGTAGCCAAAAGGAAATGCATATGACTAGGCCGTTGAAGCCAAGATATTTAAAGTACTAGACATGACCGCACTTTAATTTACATAGTTTACAAAGCCTCTAAATAAAGAAAAACATCTGATAAGGGTCGGGACAGGCCCTGCCTCAATGAACAGTGCAATAAACACGTAAGCTCTAGACATATACAAAGCCCCGAAGCAACCTGGAGCTTGATGACAACAGCTGAATATCCTGTACTCCTACTGGGGA